>JAUKNK010000612.1:0-39657 GCA_030765055.1 Mantis religiosa | reverse complement strand
TTATTGTTTATTACGAGTTGCCATTTCTCAGGCTTCAAGGGAAGTGATAATTAGTGAGTCAGGTAACCCAAGTGCAAACTGAGGTTATGTTACTCATCTGCATCCATTAATGCAAGTAAGAGTGACTGGTGAATGATGGAATATTTGAATCGCAATGTTTTTGGCACCATGCATTGTGAGTACGAAGTTGGTAAATGATCCTCATATATCTACGTATGGTGTCCTCGCCCAGCATTCTTATCATGTTTTATCGTTTATTACAAGTTGCCCTTTCTCTGGCTTCAAGGTAAGTGATAATTAGTCGGTCAGGTAACCCAAATGCAAACTGAGGTTATGTTACTCATCTGCACCCATTAATGCAAGTAAAAGTGACTGGTGAATGATGGAATATTTGAAACACAATGTTATTGGCACCATGCACAGTGAGTAAGAAGTTGGAAACTGTTCCTCGTATTATTACGTGTGTGTCCTCGCACTGCATTCTTAGCATGTTTTATTGTTTATTACGAGTTGCCATTTCTCACACTGCTAGGCAAGTGATAGTCGGTCCGGTAACCCAAATGCAAACTGAGGTTATGTTACTCATCTGCATCCAAATATGCAAGTAAAAGTGACTGGTGATGCTGGAATATGTGAAATGCAATGTTATTGGCACCATGCATAGTAAGAAGTTGCTCGTATTTCTACGTTTGTCATGCCCTGCATTCCTAGCATGTTGGTTTATTGCTTATTACAAATTGGCATTTCTCAAGCTTCAAGGTAAGCGATAATTAATCAGTCAGGTAACCCAAATGCAAACTAAGGTTACGTTACTAATCTGCATCCAAATATGCAAGTAAAGGTGACTGGTGATGATGGAATATGTGAATTGCAATGTTATTGGCACCATGCATTGTGAGTAAGAAGTTGGCAAATGTTCCTCATATATCTACGTTTGGTGTCCTCGCCCTGAGTTCTTATCATGTTTTATTGTTTATTACGAGTTGCCATTTCTCAGGCTTCAAGGATAGTCGGTCAGGTAACCCAAATGCAAACTGAGGTTATGTTACTAATCTGCATCCAAATATGCAAGTAAAAGTGACTGGTGATGATGGAATATGTGAATTGCAATGTTATTGGCACCATGATTAGTAAGAAGTTGGTAACTGTTCCCAGTATTTCTACGTTTGGTGTCCTCGCCCTGAATTCTTAGCATGTGTTCTATTGTTTATTACGAGTTGCCATTTCTCAGGCTTCAAGGGAAGTGATAATTAGTGAGTCAGGTAACCCAAGTGCAAACTGAGGTTATGTTACTCATCTGCATCCATTAATGCAAGTAAAAGTGACTGGTGAATGATGGAATATTTGAAACACAATGTTATTGGCACCATGCACAGTGAGTAAGAAGTTGGAAACTGTTCCTCGTATTGCATTCTTAATATGTTGTATTGTTTATTACGAGTTGCCATTTCTCAGACTTCAGGCCAAGTGATAGTCGGTCCAGTAACCCAAATGCAATCTGAGGTTATGTTACTAACCTGCATCCAAATATGCAAGTAAAAGTGACTGATGATGTGGAATATGTGAAATGCAATGTTATTGGCACCATGCATAGTAAGAAGGTTGCTCGTATTTCTATGTTTGGTGTCCTGCCCTGCATTCTTAGCATGTTGCTTTATTGTTTATTACGAGTTGCCTTTTCTCAGGCTTCAAGGGAAGTGATAATTAGTGAGTCAGGTAACCCAAGTGCAAACTGAGGTTATGTTACTCATCCGCATCCATTAATGCAAGTAACAGTGACTGGTGAATGGAGTATTTGAATCGCAATGTTTTTGGCACCATGCATTGTGAGTATGAAGTTGGTAAATGATCCCTCATATCTACGTATGGTGTCCTCGCCCAGCATTCTTATCATGTTTTATTGTTTATTACAAGTTGCCCTTTCTCTGGCTTCAAGGTAAGTGATAATTAGTCGGTCAGGTAACCCAAATGCAAACTGAGGTTATGTTACTCATCTGCACCCATTAATGCAAGTAAAAGTGACTGGTGAATGATGGAATATTTGAAACACAATATTATTGGCACCATGCACAGTGAGTAAGAAGTTGAAACTGTTCCTCGTATTATTACGTGTGTGTGTCCTCGCACTGCATTCTTAGCATGTTTTATTGTTTATTACGAGTTGCCATTTCTCACACTGCTGGGCAAGTGATAGTCGGTCCGGTAACCCAAATGCAAACTGAGGTTATGTTACTCATCTGCATCCAAATATGCAAGTAAAAGTGACTGGTGATGATGGAATATGTGAAATGCAATGTTATTGGCACCATGCATAGTAAGAAGTTGCTCGTATTCTATGTTTGGTGTCCTGCCCTGCATTCTTGGCATGTTGGTTTATTGTTTATTACGAGTTGCCATTTCTCAGGCTTCAAGGTAAGTGATAATTAGTGAGTCAGGTAACCCAAGTGCAAACTGAGGTTATGTTACTTATCCGCATCCATTAATGCAAGTAAGAGTGACTGGTGTATGATGGAATATTTGAATCGCAATGTTATTGGCACCATGCATTGTGAGTAAGAAGTTGGTAAATGTTCCTCATATATCTACGTATGGTGTCCTCGCCCAGCATTCTTATCATGTTTTATTGTTTATTACAAGTTGCCCTTTCCCTGGCTTCAAGGTAAGTGGTAATTAGTCGGTCCGGTAACCCAAATGCAAACAGAGGTTATGTTACTAATCTGCATCCAAATATGCAAGTAAAAGTGACTGGTGAATGATGGAATATGTGAAATGCAATGTTATTGGCACCATGCATAGTAAGAAGTTGGTAACTCTTCCTCGTATTTCTACGTTTGATGTCCTCGCCTTGCATTCTTAGCATATTGGTTTATTCTTTATTACAATTTGGCATTTCTCATGCTTCAAGGTAAGTGCTAATTAGTCAGGTATCCCAAATGCAGACTGAGGTATGTTTCTCAACTGCATCCAATAATACAAGTAAATGTGACTGGTAAAGATGGAATATTTGAAATGCATTTTTATTGGCATCATGCATAGTTAGAAGTTGGTAACTGTTCCTCGTATTTCTACGTTAGGTGTCCTCGCCCTGCATTCTAGGCATGTTGGTTTATTCTTTATTGCGAATTGGCATTTCTAGAACTTCCAGCTATGTGATAATCGGTCAGGTATCCCAAATGCAGACTGAGGTTATGTTTCTCAACCGCATCCAGAAATACAAGTAAAAGTGACAGGTGACGATGGAATAATATTTATTATTGGCACCATGCAAATGGAGTAAGAAGTTGGAAACTGCTCATCGTATATCTACGTTTGGTGTCCTCACCCTGGTAAACTTTGCGTGTTGGTTTATTGTTTATTACAAATTGGCACATCTCAGGCTTCAAGATACGTGATAATTGGTCAGGTAATCCAAATGCAAACTCAGGTAATGTTTCTCAACTGCATCCAATAATTCATGTAAAAGTGACTGGTGATGGAATATTTGAAGTGCTACATTATTGGCACCAGGCATAGTAAGAAGTTGGTATCATCGTTTGGTGTCCTCACCCTGCATTATTAGCATGTTGGTGTATTGTTTATTACGAATACAAGTAAATATAAGCTGGTGATGATGAATTTTTGAAATACAACATTATTGGCTATGTACATAGTGAGTAAGAAGTTTGGTAACTGTTCCTCATAAATCTACATTTGGTGGCCTCACCCTGTAATCTTAGCACATTGGTTTAATGTTTATTACGAATTGGCATTTCTCAAGCATCAAGAGGAGTGATTAATTAGTCAGGTATCCCAAATACAAACTGAGGTTGCTTCTCAGGTGCATCCAATAGCACAAGTAAATATAACTAGTGCTGGAATATTTCATATGGAAGGATAATTAGTCAGGTAACCTAAATGCATTGTGAGGTTATGTTTCTCTGCTGCATCCATCAGTTAAAGCAAATCTAGCCAGTGATGTTGGAATTTTGGAAATGCAACTATTATTGGCACTACGCATAAGTGAGTAAGAACTTCATATGAACTGTTCCTCAAAAATCCAGTGTTTTACATCTGCCATCTCCATTCTATGAGTTTCATATGCAGAAGTTACAGAGAAAGCGTTAAGATTACATGCTTATATTCTGGCTTGAATTTAACTATATAGTTTTGTTTAGGTTATATTTTCGTTAGATGGGATAACGTGATTTTGTAGCCAAGAAGGTATATCTCTTCTTAGAGAACCTAAATGTTTCAGGTATTATGGTAAGAAGCTTACCGGCACAGTGTTAGTGGAAAAATTTAGATTTCACCTCATAGGTAGCTACTTTACATTACTTACATTACTTTTTATGTTCTTTTCTTTATGAATGTTTTCTGCTGTGATTTATAACTCTTTCTTGCATGTTCTTAATCACTCTGAAATGCTTGGGGTGTAGCGATACTTATGTACTGTATCCTCAAGGTACTCATACATTAGCAAACGCTGCACAATTTTGCCTATGAAAAGAATTTCTGTTTTACTTTGAAATTGCAGGAGGCATTATCGCTACACTAATACATGTGTGACAGCATGTCTAGTGTACCCTGGGGACAGATGATTCACCAAGTAACGAGAAAGGTAAGTTCAGTGAATACACAGGTGGGAAGGACACAGAAGAGAAAGGTTACATGTTGGTTTCGCTGACTGTTGCATGGGTAAGGGTCCAATAACCATTGCATGACCTAAGGCTTTTGTAAACTTTACTCCTTGCATATTGTACCATTAAGAACGGCTTTAGTGCAGGGATGCAGAGTGAGGTTATAGTTCTCACCTGATTGCAGTTGAGTATTATGTAGAAGATTTAAAATACACTTTTTGTGTCTTAAACCTTAAACATCAGTTTAGCTTTACAGGAAATTGTCTTCCATTTACTTTGGTTCATTCCTAAGTTGATAGACTTCAGGGGTTAAGAAACTAACTTGAAGCTAACCATACACAAATTTGGTAGTCGATAGCAAATATAAATAGACTTCGAAAGAATTGTCTCTTATTGTGAAATAAGTTTCATCTCCCGACTGATGTTAAGTAAACCCGTTTAGAAGTGCTGCTGTCTGCATTAACCTTAGCCTGTGTACGTTGCTTTAAGTGATGGTCAGAGTGTGTACAAACGTTACTGTTTTTCGTTGTGAATGGTAGTCTCTCTGGTTTATTAACCTACGCATAATGTGAATCTTATTAGGCCTCGCCGCCTTCCACCGAAACACTCTTTCTGTTGTACGCTGCCAACTGCAGTTGGTTGCGGTGTTACAGGCTCGTCTACCTTCAGGTATACCAAGAACACTTAATTGCTATCGAACAACACTGTTCGCCGAAGTAGAAAATAATTAACGTTTACGGAACTGTTACAATAAGAGGGGATGGGTGCGCCTAAACGGTTGTCATAGCAACGACTGGAACGACCAATTAAGAGTCGGGATGTTCCATGACGTCAGTCACGAGACCCTTGTTCCCAATTAAAGTTGGAGGGGATGGTTACGCCATAACGGTTGTCATTGGAACGACCAATTATGAGTCGGGATGTTTCCATGACGTCAGACAGGAAACCCTCGTTCCCAATTAAAGTTGGAGGGGATGGTTACGTCATAACGGTTGTCATTGGAACAACCAATTAAGAGTCGGGATGTTTCCATGACGTCAGACACGAAACCCTCGTTCCCAATTAAAGTTGGAGGGGACGGGTGCGCTATAACGGTTGTCATAGCAACGATTGGAACGACCAATTAAGAGTCGGGATGTTTCCATGACGTCAGACGCTAAACTCCTGTTCCCATTTAAAGTTGGAGGGGGTGGGTACGTCATAACGGTTGCCATAGCAGCGACTGGAGTGACCAATTAAGAGTCGGAATGTTTCCATGACGTCAGACGCTAAATCCCTGTTCCCATTTAAAGTTGGAGGGGATGGGTACGTCATAACGGTTGTCGTGGCAGCGGCTGGAGTGCCCAATTAATAGTCGGAATGTTTCTTACGTCTAAAAGCAGTGATAAACATAGCGCAAACGAAAACGTAAACGTGCTCGGGACCACATAAGGTTTATATTTGGACTTTTCGATTCTCGCTTATAACTATTATAAATAATACCCACTGCAGTCACAACAAATCACCTTAGTACACATAATGCTAATGTGCTCTCCACGTGGAAGCTCTCTCCCTGCCTCCATAACAAACGTCAATCACTTTCCATATATATGATAGTAAAGTGATGCCTGCTGTATATTCGATATGGTTTAACTGCACTTCCAATTAACCTATTTTCATCATACTGGGCCTTCTATCTGTCACGTACTGTTTTTAAGGGGCTTTTCGCCCCTTGGCCATTTCAACATCCTCGACAGGTGTTCCTGCTTACCGTTTCTTTGCATTCCGCTTGGTCCACGATGACCCGGGGATCCTTCCTCGACGCCGGGCTCCCCTTTCTGTACGTGCCGGGAGTTGTAATATGATTGATGTACAGCAACACCCTGCGACCGAAGGGTGCCTCTGTAGATCCCTATGAGCTCTGCATCGATGTCTTACTTGCTTTCTCCGGTGCAACAGTACAGCGACCTCCTTGCCCAGAGCGTGGAGAGTCTTCTACGATTAGCCCTCGCCTCCGACATGACCTGCTTCATTGTGCTTTCCAGACCTTGCGGAGGGTTTCTGGATACTCTACCCAATTTAACAAGTCCCTCAGAGTCCTCCTAGACTAATCGGAACATCGTGGAACGATGGGAGTTGCGCCTTCATTGCCCTACTCGGGCGAAATTGTGTTCGATGCACCCCAACTTTTGAGAGGCCTCAGTGACAGCTGGGAGTAACCTCGAGCGTGCTCGCTTCGTGTGGGGATAGGCAAAGGTTCGGACTTCTTGTCCCCCAAGGGACATCTCTCTTCGCAACCCCGTGCAGTCTTCCCACGCGAGAAACCCGGGGAAAGTGCTGGGCCAGCATGGATTGCAAGCCCGAATTCGCCAGCCTCTCCTAAGGAGAGGTTTATCCTAAACTAGATCACTTAGGCCGCACAAGCATCCCCAATCTTCAAGGTATGCAGTTCTGCCCCTGGAAGCTGGCACTTGCGACAAGCACCCTCGTGAAGAGGGTGAAATCCATGTCAGGAAGCACGCCACTGGCTCGTGGCCACCCGCGCGACCTGCCGGCTGCTCCCTCGTGTTTTCTATGGGGTTGTTAAATGACAACGCTCTGAACGGAAATAAAATGGCGTTTTGAAAATTTTACTCATTTCCACTTGTGACATGGCAGACACAGCATCGTCAACGGCTCTCGCAGCAGCTCCAGCGCAGGTTGCGCCCAAAAAGGCCAAGGCCTCTTCGGCAAAGAAGCCCAGGACGAAACCGGCACATCCTCGTACGTCAGAGATGGTGGGCAACGCCATCAAGAGCCTGAAGGAGAGGGGCGGTTCCTCTCTGCAGGCGATCAAGAAGTACATCGCTGCCAATTACAAGGCGGACTCCGAAAAGCTTGCGCCGTTCATCAAGAAGTACCTGAAAGCGGCCGTGGCTTCCGGTGAACTGGTACAGACCAAAGGCAAAGGCGCTTCCGGCTCCTTCAAACTCGCCTCGGCGGCAAAGCTCGAGAAGACTGCAGCATCCTCTGCGCCTTCCAGGGGTCGACCTGCTGCGCCCAAGGAAAAGAAAACCTCGTCCTCCGGCAAGGCCAAAAAATCTGCACCTAAGGCGTCACCCAAGAAGGCTGCCAAGAAGCCCTCCGAGAAGAAGAAAGCCGCTTCGGCACCGAAGCCGAAGAAATCCCCTTCCAAGGCCAAGAAAGTCACCAAGATGCCGACGAAGAAGCCAAAGGCTCCCAAACCAAAGAAGACCCCCAAGGCCAAGGTACCCAAAAAGGCCAGCCCCAAAAAGAAGTGAGTCCCCCTGGTCAACAGACCCCGTGAGGGCCCCGACCTTGTCAAACTCTCCCCATTCCCCGTTTGGGTGGATTGGGGGAAAACGGCCCTTCTCAGGGCCACCAGTCCGTCTTGGTAAGGGCACTAGGCATGGTCAATCAGTCCTGGCTATCTCGGCAGTTAAATTCACTCTGTTGTAGACTCCCCTACTTTTTCATCTCTCAAGTATTGTATATACCACCCACACGTTATCTTCTAATCCATGGATTCCTTTCGGGCACAAACAGCTGCGAAAGCTGAGGTCATTTGCAATCGTATCTGGCTTATAGCACATGTGCTGAACCTTGAGCCGCAACTTACCCAATTTAAATTATGGGCAAGCACTGCCTGCGTTGGTCGTCAAAGGTCCCTATAACCAGGGAGCTGGCAAAGTTGGATGTTCGGCCCGGTGCACTAGTAACGTCAGAAGTACCACGAGTGTTAGGGGTCCACAGGAGCTGAAGGGGGCGGATCCCCTCTCCTACGTGAGCACTTTCCTAAGTTACATCCGCTTAAAAAAAAGGAGGCGGCCCCACACTCGCCGCCGCCCGGTAACGATCATCCTCGGAGGCTACATCGTCTCCCCATGCATGTCCTGTTAAGGCTAAGCGTGCTGAAACAGTAACCGCGCATATGCGGCCTTCCCATCCATTTTTACGGGATATATTGGCCCTTTGTAATATACAATGGTATAGTATATATCTCATCAAGTAGTATATTAGGGTGTACGCTTCGGACCGCCGCCTTCTGCTTATCAATTCAGCTGCACGCTCCCCGTAATTTAAATACCGGTGAGCCAGATGCGTATATGACCGAACAGGTCTTATAAATCTACGACAACGCTTGAAGCTTTTTATTTTACTTAAACATCTCGTACTAGATGATTTAAGTTCCATTGCCTTTGAAATTGGCTTATTTCAGCTTCGTATCTGGCTCAAACGAACAAAATTGTGGCCCTGAAAAGGGCCGTTTTGTCCGCAAACTGACGTCCTCGAGATTGTGCCTCTCTTAGGCCCTCTCGCCGCGGATTCTGCGAGCTAACTGTATGTCTTTGGGCATAATGGTTACTCGCTTGGCATGAATGGCGCAAAGGTTGGTGTCTTCGAAGAGACCCACTAGATACGCCTCGCTGGCTTCCTGCAGTGCCATCACCGCAGAGCTCTGAAAGCGAAGATCCGTTTTGAAGTCCTGGGCGATCTCTCTTACCAGGCGCTGGAAGGGCAGCTTGCGAATGAGCAGTTCCGTGCTCTTCTGATAACGCCGGATCTCTCGAAGGGCTACGGTTCCCGGACGGTAACGGTGAGGTTTCTTCACTCCGCCGGTGGCAGGGGCACTCTTCCTGGCGGCTTTGGTAGCCAGTTGTTTCCTGGGAGCCTTGCCGCCAGTAGATTTACGAGCCGTCTGCTTGGTACGTGCCATCTCGCCTCGTGCCGGTCTCACTAGAGTAAATTGAGCCCTTTGGCCTGTTTTCGGTGTCATATAGATCAATCGCACCGCCGTCCTGACCCGCCCTCTGCAGTGCCATTGGCCAAAGCCTGTGCTGCTCCACCCATTACCCGCGTGATTACAAAAAGGGGCCATGCCAGCTGAAATCGTCTCATTCGAGGAGGATTCGTGTGAAGAGAGGCACGCTGCAGTAGACATGACTGGACGAGGCAAAGGTGGCAAAGGACTCGGAAAGGGTGGTGCCAAGCGTCACAGGAAAGTCTTGCGAGATAACATCCAGGGTATTACGAAGCCCGCCATTCGTCGTCTGGCCCGCAGAGGGGGAGTGAAGCGTATCTCAGGTCTCATCTACGAAGAGACCAGAGGAGTGCTCAAGGTGTTCTTGGAGAACGTCATTAGAGATGCTGTAACCTACACCGAGCACGCCAAGAGGAAGACGGTCACTGCCATGGATGTAGTGTATGCCCTCAAGCGACAAGGCCGCACACTCTACGGTTTCGGTGGTTAAGCCTTTTAATCACGATCGCACGCAGGCATGTGTATGAAAAACGGCCCTTTTCAGGGCCACCAAGTTATTCGCTTGAGAGCTCTTGGTCCTGCCTTCTAGCGTCTTGCAATCCCTGGCTGCAGCTTTTTCCTAAGCCCTTTCTAGTTAATTTCTGAGACCATCCGTCCAATTCCTTGTGGTTTGGTTGCGTTCCTATTGAAACTGATGTGAATGTTTAAACAAACAAATTCCACCCTGCGGAAAAGAGATCACGTTGGCTGTGAGGCTATACACGCGTTAGCCGACGTGATGTCAACATCTTTTACGGCATGGAGACATTTTCCTGTTACATGGAGACATGCAAAAATATTCAGTTTCCTGCCGACGTTAGGCAAGCATTTTGAAACCGTACTACAGAACTTACTACGTCACAATGTGCTTCGTCCCGTGCAATTTGGGTTTCGACGGCAACACATCGGCTCCTACGTACTGTGTACGAGGTGGTTCAAGGTTGCAACAATCGTCACTATGTTGCTGCCATCGTCCTAGACATCTCCAAAGCCTTCGATTGAGTGTGGCTCGAAGGCCTTCTCCATCGCCTCTTTCACTACAATGTCTCAACTTGTACGCATATTCCATCATTATTTCATGACAACATGAAACATCCACTCTCAACCTCATGTCATAAACGCAGGGGGGTACCTCAGGGCAGTGTCCTTGGTCACCTGCTCTTCCTTAGCTACATCAATACCCTACTAACCTAAGAGTTTGCAACCTCTATCCATTTAAAGTCTGTCTACTCAACGCAAGTGCGGCGGCCGCTTTCTTTGAGGAACCCTCATAATTGTTTTACAACATGGACCCTCCTCCTGGCGGTCCCCTCTACAAGGTTGCAACTTTTTAACATCACCGTCTTGCACCTAATGAAACAGAACAACTGGAAGTTGGAACTTTGGCAACTGAGACTCCACGCGGAGTAGACATGCAACTGTCATTTTCAAAAAATAGGGGTTGCTATTGGTCCCCAACGTAAGTGTTCCATTTCTGAGTTTCCCTTGAGCGGGTTGTACTGTTAGCCGACGCAAAGGAAGTCCCTGACAGGGATGCGTAACCCTTAAGGAGTGGGAGAACTACTGCGCCCTATTCACTCAGTATACTAAAACTGAGAAGATGTATTCACAAACGTTTTTGAATTGCCTGACGGAAGTGGCATAAAACTACCAAGCAGGGTATTGGTATAGTGCCTAAACCCCCTTTCCCCTCATTCCCCTGGGACTTTATTGTGGCGAACAGTACAACCCACTCTACGGAAACCGTGTGATGGCCCTGAAAAGGGCCGTTTAATTACCTATCGGTGAAAGAGTAGCCCAATGAAAGAGGCGCTTTAGGCTTTCTTTTCGGTCTTTTTGGGCAGAAGTACTGCCTGGATGTTAGGCAGTACACCACCTTGGGCTATCGTTACGCCCGAAAGGAGTTTATTCAACTCTTCGTCGTTGCGGATGGCCAGCTGAAGATGTCTGGGGATTATTCTGGTTTTCTTATTATCCCTGGCAGCGTTTCCTGCCAACTCCAAAACCTCAGCGGCCAAGTACTCCATCACGGCAGCGAGGTACACGGGAGCACCAGCACCCACTCGTTCGGCATAATTGCCCTTACGCAGAAGTCGATGAATACGGCCCACGGGGAACTGAAGTCCTGCTCTACTGGAGCGAGACTTGGACTTTCCCTTCACTTTTCCTCCCTTTCCACGTCCGGACATGTTGAAGTGCTGCTGTTGCGTATTTACTTCCTCCTGAAGAACTCTCCCAAATGCAAAAGCAAAGCAAAATTTTATCGCTTTTATTCCGCCGACACTGCACCAATCGCGGGGTGTCCCCTTTCCTTGTTCCCCAGCCGGTTCGTGCGCCTAGCGAAGGCACCTCCCCATGACGTCTCTCTTTTATTGAGTGGGACCAGCCGAGTTTAATTCGTGTTCTTGGTTTGTTTGCAGAGGGAGCGTCATGCCGCCAAAGACCAGTGGAAAGGCTGCCAAAAAAGCTGGCAAGGCCCAGAAGAACATCTCCAAGGGAGATAAGAAGAAGAAGCGCAAGAGGAAGGAGAGCTACGCCATTTACATCTACAAGGTGTTGAAGCAAGTTCACCCCGATACTGGGATCAGCTCAAAGGCCATGAGTATCATGAACAGTTTCGTCAATGACATTTTCGAGCGCATCGCGGCCGAAGCCTCCCGCCTAGCGCATTACAACAAGCGCTCCACCATCACCAGTCGGGAGATTCAGACCGCTGTGCGTCTGCTTCTACCCGGCGAACTGGCCAAGCATGCCGTCAGCGAGGGTACTAAAGCTGTCACTAAGTACACCAGTTCAAAGTAAATGTGGCACATAGATAAAACGGCCCTTTTCAGGGCCACCATCTCTCTCAGAAAAGGGCAGTTGGCTCCTGGCAAGCTTTATTTGTTTTCTTTTTTTTTTTCATACTATAGAATGAAATATAAACCTAGGTGGAATAGATCCTGAGGCAATTCAGAATCCAGCAGATAAGTAATCACCAATATTAACCTAAGTTAAATCAGTGCCTATTTTTATCTATCTTCTATCGTTGGAAGGAAGCTTAAGTACTGGCTGCCCAAGACAGGAAGGCAAGCTAGAGGAATGTGCAACGTAATCACTTGCTGTCTCCTAGGGTTGTATGCTCGCCTTCCTAGTATGACGAGGATGGACGAAGTGTTGTCACATAGTTCACCTATACATAATACCTATCGCTGCAACAAACATTAGTTCTAGCAACATGGGTGACTCATATGCACTCTCGTTCACTCGTTTCCTAGTAAACAGTTCAATCGTACCCCTCGAGTCTTCTTGTCGTAGGCATACAGGATTAGTTCTCAAGAAAGGGGAAGATAATGAAGGGTAAAATTGTTCAGGCCAATTTGCTTGCTTAATGCTCTTGCAAACGTACAGGATCGTCTTTCATATACAGGCATGCTGGAATACATGATAGATATGAGTGGTACGCAATTTGGTTTTAGAAAGAATTCCACGGCAGATGCAATAAACTATGCACCAGAAAGAATAAATACAAGTGATCATGTGTGTGTGGGTTTTCTTTTTTTTTCCAATTTAGATCCTCCAACGTTAAGTAATATTGGACGGTGAACGAGTTGGATGAAATGTTGCTCGACATTCGCCTATAATAAGGGAAAACCCTGGTTAAAAAAAACTTATCCAGGTAGCTCACCCTGACCGAGATTCGAACTCGGGACCTCTTGAACGTGAGGCAGACACGCTACCATCTACGCTATCGAGGCGGTGTGTGTGTGTGTGTGTGTGTGTGTGTGTGTGTGTGTGTGTGTGTGTGTGTGTGTGTGTGTGTGTGTGTGGTTTTCTTTGATTTTCAGGGAACTTGATAGTTTATGGTGGCCAGTACTGTGACAAGGTATCTATATAACAGCATATAACGGATCAAAATTGGAAATATTAGAATTAGAAGAAATCTGACATAAGAGGCATAATACATACGCAACAACACATTGCCGGGGCCTTGGGACATTATTGTAACACTTATCTGTTTAAGTACACTTTATAACGCCTCTGAAGATACTTTTAGTGCCTGTTAAGTTTGGGCACGATGTTTACACTCGTGTTTTTCACCGTTGGCAAACACTTGTTTCACGCCGTCGTGTTGGCAGCAGCTGTTGCCAACATGCGGTCGTTTCTGCAGCACCGAGATGCAATGTAGTGTCGGGCAAGAGGTTCGATTCCTGAAAATGTTATCCTCTCGGACTGATTTTCTTTCTTTCCTTCTCTTTTTCCGCTGTTCGCGACGTTAACTGTTCTCGAGCCCTGAATTAAGGTTGGATGAACTTCATTGTTTCCCTCCAGATGGCAGACTTGGCACCTACGTGTCTGTGGGTTGGATTCCAACAGTTTCCTTAGTGTGAATGTATGAAAGCGTCCAGGTTCGACACTTAGTAACGTCGAGGCGGATTGGCCGGCCGGCGTGCCTGCGCAGTACCTGTATGCGCGAACACTTAGCAACAAGTCCGTGAAGGTGGCGCTTAGGTGGGGGGGTGGGTAATACGTAAAGGTCGGTGCAACATGTCCTCCCGCCATTAGCGATTATTTTCGTCTATACCATCGTTCATTGTGTGCATTGGGCGTAAAGGCATTTTCCACAGGGTGGTATTGTGGTTTTGGTAACTTTTGCTTTGATTAATTTTGCGTTGCGTGTCCTCATACACTTGTACTATCATTTTATATATATCCCATTTACTCTGGTGCAAGATGTCCTCCCGCCATTACCGACTATTTTCGACAATAGCCAAGTTCGTAATGTGCATTGGGCGTAAAAGCATTTACCACAGTAATTTACAGGTAGTAATTTAATTTACAGGTGGTAATGTGACTTTGCAACGTTTTGCTTTTCTTTGGCGTGTGCACATACACTTCAACTATATAAAAATATATCCCTCCCGCCCGTCCTCCTCAGTTTACGCTTCGCCGCCACATTGGATTCCGTAATCCATTACAACGTTGCACGTGGTCAATTTAGGAATGGTATCTTGATGTTCGCCTGTCCTGCGCCAGCCTGCCTCTTCTCCTGGATGACAAAGACTTCTGGAGTACATACAAACAGTGTGTCACCGACTCGAGAAGTGCTCCTTTTCTCCCTTGTGTATTTTCGTGTCTTTTCTAGTGCGTAATGGTGTTTCTCGTTCTGCCTTTAACGTGTGATTGTGCTCCTTTCGGATGTTTGAACTCTCCGCTTGTGACTTGAGTGCCTTATCACCATGGAAGTGAATATCCTGTACACCGTTTCTTTTGTGTACAATGTGAATAGTGTTCGTTTTTCGCCTTCCCTTGTGTGTCGAGGTGTGTGCAAGTTCACCACCCACTCCCCTGTGGTTCCTTACATGGATGATGCTTTGCAGTGCTTACCTATCACTTTTGCATGCCAGCACAAGGCAAGTTGCAGGTACATTTGGTCCATGTGAATGTACATGTGTGGTGCTTTCAGAGATTGTAGTGTGTGTGTGTGTGTGTGTGTGTGTGTGTGTGTGTGTTGTGCTTCCTTGTTTTTAGTGGCGTGTGCCTTCTCGTGTGTGTGCTACCAATCCCATTACTCACATACAGAAGTAGGTTATCTAGCTCGCGTGCTTGCAACAATCTTCCCTACATCTGCACTTGTAGTGTTTGCCTGATGACCTTTACTCTGGGTGCTCTGCTCACTTATTAATCAAGCCTATTTACTACTGGGTTGCTTTCCCATGCCATCCACCACGAGTAGGTGCTGGCCTTCATATCCCTCCGCATCTAACTGCAAAAGAGGGAGGCTTTTAGGGGCAGGTGACCAAACCGTAATCAGGTCAGGACTGGCTGGAAATCCGATATATGTATGGCTTCACTTCATTTGATGATATATGTTTAGGGGCGCTCAACTGCAAGATCATCAGTGCCCTTTTAACACAACACTGGCAAGGGCCATATATGAACCTAAATACTAAGTAAAAATTTAACTAAGGAATATAAATATAAACCAAACATAGGATATAAATATTCTTAACAAAAATAAACTACAGTAACACATACACACTAAATCCTAAAACTAACTGTCCAAATAAAACCTTATCAACCGATCTGTTGGCATCCGTAACTGGGGCAGAATACCCCTTGAAGGAAAGTGAACTCCAAGAATCAGAAATCATGCCTGGTTCAACTTACCTCCTTTTGCTGGTCGTACCTCCCAAGACTACCTCCGTCAAACATGCACTTTGGGCAAGTTAGCTGTCATCAGTACCTAGCAAGAGAAGGCAGAGGCTCGAATAACCCCCTCCCCCAGCATCCCATATCCCTTACTTTCTAGGTCAGGTACCACAGAGCATTTCAACATGGAGGTCTCCCTGAGCTCTGCAAGGTCAAGGCTTCCCGGAGTGTCCCCGTGTACTTCTGACACAAGGAGGGGGGAGGATAACCACTTGCCACTTGCGGTGCCTACAACCTGCCTGAGCGAGTGACTGTGTATTTTCAGTGGCTGTTGATTTGTCGAGGTGTATGTCACCTCAGTCCTTTGGGACCTCTATGGTTGAGGAATTAAATATATTACAAATTTTTCCTGTTCTTATTTACTTCATCAAATGCTCCCTCCATATAACCCAAAACTAGCTTTGAGGAATTTCTTGCGGTGTTAAAATGACCATGTTCGTTCTTGTAATAGCCCTGTGGCGTCGCCCATTTGACTGGAGACCAACCTTAAGGCACGTGAAGAACAAAGTTCCTCCAACAAAGATTGCACTTTGAATATTATAACTCAAGCTTCCATGCTCATGCTCATGCACCTCTCATGCTTACTGTAACGATACATACTAATATAAAGACATTATTAAGAAACTCTTCTTGTTAGACTCAACGGGGGAGTGGTTGCGTAACAACAAGTGGTTAAGGTGCTAGCTTGTCCACCATCTCAGGTAAGTTTAACCACGCCTGCCTCCATAACGGCTTTGTTAGGTTATTGTCCTACTGATGAAATGTAAATCTGCTCTGGTTCCCTTTCACGAATGAATGAATGAAAGTTGGGATGGATGGATGGATGGATGGATGAACGTAAGTATGCATGCTAGAAGCCACCGTATGCAAGCTACAGCAATCAGTGATAGATGACAGAAAATCCCATTTTCTGTTACTTTAACCTGAATTTCCATTGAGACCTCGTAGTTTCAGAATCTGCCATTTAAAGAGACGCTGCGCCCCGATTTAACTGTCTGTCTCCTTAATCGCCTTCGTTAGCACATTTCAGCGACACTGATGGAACTTTCACGTTTGAACCACACAGTGAGATTTCAGTTCTTTGCCGTAATGTGCAGACATTCTTCTGGGAGTTTCTGAAAGGTGCCCAACAAGACATCCATTTATTTCCTCCTGCTTTTGTTAACATTTGTGAATGTGAATGGTGAATAGCCTATAGTGAACAAATTGGTTCTCATGGACACCCGAGCCGTGGAATGCAGCTTATATTAAGGTTAAGTTTACTTCAGAATAGCAATACGGCTTCACATGACATTTTTGGCTCCACATGGCATTTTTCTGCTTTCTTGCTGCAGCAGTAAATAGTAATCCTTGCCTTGTTTATTTTGGTGCATATAATCCGTAAATTTAATGAAAGCTTTGGGTTTGGAATTTGCAGCGGCTGTAACTGTTGAATTTAACACGAGTTACAAAGCTACTTCAAAGTCTAGGGAAAATCTGCAGCAAGTGATGAAGGCCCAGTGAGCAAGAAAGTCACTAGTGTAGATCAGAGTGCCCAAAATGCGTGGTGCACTTAAATATCTGCTGGGAAGAGGTTAGAGGTAAATCCACATTAAAATAAGGAAATTAAACGTTTCACTTAGTCGGGAGACTTTTCGGACTATGAGGAAGAGTGTTTGTTTAAATTTAATTTGATTTGTTTAATTTATCCAGAAAATCAAGTTCAAAGCTCGCCGGTGGTGATGGACTATTTGAAATGCAACCTATATTGGCACCATGCGTGGTGGGTAACAAGTTGTTGGTAACTTTTGCTCACAAATTTTACATTTGTTATTCTCGCCAGGTTGGTAGAGTGAGGTTATGTTTCTCAACTGCATCCAGTAATTCAAGCAAAAAATAACCAGTGGTGATAAGAGCATTTAAAATGCATCTTTTATTGGTCCCATGCACAGTGAGTAACAGGCTGTTGGTAAATGTTCCTCACAAACTTTTTGTTTGGTGTCCTCGTCCTGCAATCTTGCATGCCTACTTTGTGACTAGTTGGCATTTCCCGGCTTCAAGGTAAGTGACAATTGGCCAGGTAACCCAAATGCAGAGTGAGATTATGTTTCTCAACTGCGTCCAGTCATTCATACAGAATTTGGAATATTTCGATCGCAACCTATATTGGCAATATGCATGGCGAGTAACAAGTTGCTGGTAAATGTTCCTCACACATCTTAGGTTTGGTGTCCTCAACCTGCAATCTTGCTTGGTTACTTTGTTGTTTGTCACGAGTTGACATTTCCTAGGCTTCAAGGTAAGTGAATATTAGCCAGGTAACCCAAACGAAGAGTCAGAATTGGAATGTTTCAATTGCCACCTATTTTGGCAATATGCATGGCGAGTAACAAGTTGTTGGTAAATGTTACTCACAACATCTTAGGTTTGGTGTCCTCAACCTGCAATCTTGCTTGCTTACTTTATTGTTTGTCACGAATTGACATTTCCTAGGCTTCAAGGTAAGTGAATATTAGCCATGAAAACCCAAGTGAAGAGTGAGGTTATGTTCCTCAACTGCATCCAGTAATTCATACAGAATTTGGAATATTTCGATCGCAACCTGTATTGGTGTCCTCTGCCTGCAATCTTGCTTGGTTAGTTTACTGTTTGTGACGAGTTTACATTTCCTAGGCTTCAAGGTAAGTGAAGTTTAGCCAGGTGACCCAAATGAAGAGTGAGATCATGTTTCTCAACTGCGTCCAGTAATTCATGTACAATTGGAATCTCATATTTTATGTTTGGTGTCCTCATCCTGCATTCTTGCTTGGTTGCTTTATTGTTAATGACGAATTGGCATCTTCCAGCTTCATGGTAAGTGAAAATTATCCAGGTAACCCAAATACAGAGAGAGGCAATTATTCAAGTACAAATAGACAGTGGCGATGGACTATTTGAAGTTCAACCTATATTGGCACCATGCGTGGTGAGCAACAAGTTGTTGGTAACTTTTGCTCACAAATTTTACATTTGTTATTCTCGCCAGGTTGGTAGAGTGAGGTTATCCTTCTCAACTGCATCCAGTAATTCAAGCAAAAAAAATTAACCAGTGGTGATAAAGAGCATTTAAAATGCATCTTTTATTGGCCCCATGCACAGTGAGTAACAGGCCGTTGGTAAATGTTCCTGACAAACTTTTTGTTCGGTGTCCTGGTCCTGCAAATTTGCTTGCCACTTTATTGTTTGTGACTAATTGGCATTTTCCAGCTTCAAGGTAAGTGACAATTGGCCAGGTAACCCAAATGCGGAGTGAGATTATGTTTCTCAACTGCGTCCAGTCATTCATACAGAATTTGGAATATTTCGATCGCAACCTATATTGGCAATATGCATGGCGAGTAACAAGTTGCTGGTAAATGTTCCTCACACATCTTAGGTTTGGTGTCCTCAACCTGCAATCTTGCTTGGTTACTTTGTTTGTCACGAGTTGACATTTCCTAGGCTTCAAGGTAAGTGAATATTAGCCATGAAAACCCAAATGAAGAGTGAGGTTATGTTCCTCAACTGCATCCAATAATTCATACAGAATTTGGAATATTTCGATCGCAACCTGTACTGGCAATATGCATGGCGAGTAACAAGTTGCTGGTAAATGTTACTCACACATCTTAGGTTTGGTGTCCTCAGCCTGCAATCTTGCTCGGTTACTTTACTGTTTGTGACGAGTTTACATTTCCTAGGCTTCAAGGTAAGTGAAGTTTAGCCAGGTAACCCAAATGAAGAGTGAGATTATGTTTCTCAACTGCGTCCAGTAATTCATATACAATTGGAATATTTCCAACCTGTATTGCCACCATGCATGGCAGAGTAACAAGTTGCTGGTAAATCTCCCTCACAAATTTTATGCTTGGTGTCCTCAACCTGCATTCTTGCTTGGTTGCTTTATTGTTAATGACGAATTGGCATCTTCCAGCTTCATGGTATGTGATAATTATCCAGGTAACCCAAATACAGAGAGAGGCAATAATTCAGGCAAAAATAGCCAGGGGTGATGGGACTATTTGAAGTGCACCCTATATTGGCACCATGCGTGGTGAGTAACAAGTTGTTGGTAACTTTTGCTCACAAATTTTACATTTGTTATTCTCGCCCTGCGATCTCCCCAAGTTGGTAGAGTGAGGTTATGCTTCTCAACTGCATCCAGTAATTCAAGCAAAAAATTAACCAGTGGTAATTCATACCGTATTTGGAATATTTCGATTGCAACCTATACTGGCAATATGCATGGCGAGTAACAAGGTGTTGGTAAATGTTAACTCACACATCTTGGGTTTGGTGTCCTCAACATGCAATCTTGCTTGGTTACTTCATTGTCGGTGACGAGTTGACATTTCCTACGCTTCAAGGTAAGTGAAAATTAGCCCGGTGACCCAAACGAAGAGTGAGGTTATGTTCCTCAACTGCGTCCAGGAATTCATATAGAATTGGAATATTTCAACTGCAACCTGTATTGGCAATATGCATGGCGAGTAACAAGTTGCTGGTAAATGTTAGTCACACATCTTATGTTTGGTGTCCTCAACATGCAATCTTGCTTGGTTACTTTATTGTTTGTGACGAATTGACATTTCCTACGCTTCAAGGTAAAGTGAGAATTAGCCAGGTGACCCAAACGAAGAGTGAGGTTATGTTCCTCAACTGCGTCCAGGAATTCATATAGAATTGGAATATTTCCAACCTGTATTGCCACCATGCATGGCAGAGTAACAAGTTGCTGGTAAATCTCCCTCACAAATTTTATGTTTGGTGTCCTCAACCTACATTCTTGCTTGGTTGACGTTTCCTAGGCTTCAAGGTAAGTGAAGATTAGCCAGGTAACCCAAATGAAGAGTGAGATCATGTTTCTCAACTGAGTCCAGTAATTCATATAGAATTGGAATATTTCGAACCTATATTGGCACCATGCATGGCAGAATAACAAGTTGCTGGTAAATCTCCCTCACAAATTTTATGTTCGGTGTCCTCAACCTGCATTCTTGCTTGGTTGCTTTATTGTTAATGACGAATTGTCATCTTCCAGCTTCATGCTAAGTGATAATTACCCAAGTAACCCAAATACAGAGAGTGGCAATAATTCAAGTAAAAATAGCCAGTGGTGATGGACTATTTCAAGTGCAACCTATATTGGCACCATGCGTGGTGAGTAACAAGTTGTTGGTAACTTTTGCTCACAAATTTTACATTTGTTATTCTCGCCCTGCGATCTCCCCAAGTTGGTAGAGTGAGGTTATGCTTCTCAACTGCATCCAGTAATTCAAGCAAAAAAATTAACCAGTGGTGATAAAGAGCATTTAAAATGCATCTTTTATTGGCCCCATGCGCAGGGAGTAACGGGCTGTTGGTAAATGTTCCTCACAAACTTTTTGTTTGGTGTCCTCGTCCTGCAACCTTGCTTGCCACTTTATTGTCTGTGACTAATTGGCATTTTCCAGCATCAAGGTAAGTGACAATTGGCCAGGTAACCCAAATACACGGTGAGGTTATGTTCAACTGCCGTCCAGTAATTCATACCGTATTTGGAATATTTCGATTGCAACCTATATTGGCCATATGCATGGCGAGTAACAAGTTGTTGGTAAATGTTAACTCACACATCTTATGTTTGGTGTCCTCAACATGCAATCTTGCTTGGTTACTTCATTGTTTGTGACGAATTGACATTTCCTAGGCTTCAAGGTAAGTGAAAATTAATCAGGTAACCCAAACGAAGAGTGAGGTTATGTTCCTCAACTGCGTCCAGTAATTCATACAGAATTGCAATACTTTGCTACCTATATTGCCAATATGCATGGTGAGTAACAAGTTGCTGGTAAATGTTACTCACAGATCTTAGGTTTGGTGTCCTCAACATGACATCTTGCTTGGTTACTTTAAATTTGTCACGAGTTGACTTTTCCTACGCTTCAAGGTAAGTGAGAATTTGCCAGGTGACCCAAACGAAGAGTGAGGTTATGTTCCTCAACTGCGTCCAGGAATTCATATAGAATTGGAATATTTCCAACCTATATTGGCACCATGCATGGTGGAGTAACAAGTTGCTGGTAAATCTTCCTCACAAATTTTATGTTTGGTGTCCTCAACCTGCATTCTTGCTTGGTTGCTTTATTGTTAATGTCGAATTGGCATCTTTCAGCTTCATGGTAAGTGATAATTACCCAGGTAACCCAAATACAGAGAGAGGCAATAATTAAAGTAAAAATAGCCTGTGGTGATGGACTATTTGAAATGCAACCTATATTGGCACCATGCATGGTGGAGTAACAAGTTGCTGGTAAATCTTCCTCACAAATTTTATGTTTGGTGTCCTCAACCTGCATTCTTGCTTGGTTGCTTTATTGTTCAATGTCGAATTGGCATCTTTCAGCTTCATGGTAAGTGATAATTACCCAGGTAACCCAAATACAGAGAGAGGCAATAATTAAAGTAAAAATAGCCGGTGGTGATGGACTATTTGAAATGCAACCTATATTGGCAACTTTTGCTCACAAATTTTACATTTGTTATTCTCGCCCTGCGATCTCGCCAGGTTGTTTTATTGTTTATTTTGAACCCGCATGTCCCATTCTTCGAGGTATGTGAAAATCAGTCGGTCTGTCGTGCATCACAAATGCAGAGAGGTTACTTTCCTCAACCGCATCCAATAATTAAAGCAAAATAACCGGGGGTGATCGAATATTTCAACTGCACCGTGCATGGCGGGTAAGCACAAATTTTATTTTCGGTGCTCTGGCCTTGCCATCTCGGCAGGTTGGTTCATTGGTTATAAGGATTCGGCACATCCCTGTCTTAAGGTTATGGAGAATTAATCGGTCGCTCAAGTGAGCCAAATGCTGAGTGAGGTAATATTTCTCAACTGAATACCGTCGAGCACGAGATGAAAGGTTTAACGTTCATTCTCATCTTTCACTTTGTGTCATTTAGCTTTAACTTCCGTCTAGCTTTACTGGATTTTGCCTTCCCATTTACCATGGTTTATTGCTAATTTGTAACACTGGGCTTGATCAAGAGGGTATAAAGGGATTACTTGCACCCTAGATTTTTCTCTCGTGGTGGAGGGGGAGGGGCGGCGGCCGTCCGTTATTATCACGGAGGTTTGAATTTTATTTCGCGTTTTGTTTCGTAAAACGCTTCAGGCGGTCATGTTGGCGCTCCTGTCGAAGCGCTTTCGCGTTTTGTTTCGTAAAACGCTTCAGGCGGTCATGTTGGCGCTCCTGTCGAAGCGCTCGTAGCCAACCTGTGCATCACCGCGTCGTGAAGCCTATCCAACCGAGTGGGTTTCGCTCTCCTAATAGGCGGGTTGCATCGCAAAAATTATGTTCTCGCGAGACACAAGACCGCTTCGGCTGCGTTTCTTCTTGCGTGCTTACGCAGCAGTTGAATGTTCTGCCATTTCCGTTTCCATGATGTTGGCTGCTCTGCAATTGAATGCTCCTTCTCGTGATGGCGGATATTGCTACGACTGTCCGAAGGTCACGCTAGGTATCTGCGGAATCTTCAAATGCATAACGAGTAGATGTTGTCAAGCTGCGGATCGGCGCTCGTAAATTGTGCTGTGCCTATTTGCGAGGGTTTCTACACGAAGGTAGGTAAATGTGCTCGCTCGTTACGTATTTCACTAGGCAATTTCCGCAATCTGCCAGGGTAGTTAGTTCCGTTTCGACGCCAACATCTAAATCGCACGAGTATGTAACGTGCTTGCCACATCTTTCTTCTTGTCTTGCCAAGATTTACTTTCGCACTTCTGCGTGAATTTATCTCGTGCCCGACCTTGGAATACGCATCGCCGCCATGTTGAAATTTCAGCGTACTTAACGTCGCTCATTTTCTTTACAGGTGTGACGCCAGGTTTCTTGGTCAACATAGCGGTCTCCTCCTGCTGGTATCTTCCCCGGGATTGATGTCACGTAAGACAGGGAGGGATGGCAATGCTGTGGAGCACGGCCACCGTCAAGAACGTCCAGTTTCTACCACTTCTTAGCGTTCCATCGACCATGTGATTATCGTGTACTGCCTCTACTGTTATTCTTCGTGTGTCACTTGTAGTGAAGCTGCGGCTCATCGACCATGTGTTTATCGTGTAGTGCCTCTACTGTTTTTCTTCGTGTGTCACTTGTAGTGAAGCTGCGGCTGCGCGCCACCCCATAGCACTTTAATGGTGCAGTTCTTGAACGTGCGCTTCTTTGTGATCATTGCTGATTCTTACTGTGCATGGTACATTGTGTATATGTGGCTCCCTGGAGCTTGCGTGTGCAGTTCCGTCTGATATGCTGTTATTGTGTGTGTGTGTGTGTGTGTGTGTGTGTGTGAGAGAGAGAGAGAGAGAGAGAGAGAGAGAGAGAGAGAGAGAGAGAGAGAGAGGAGTGCGCGCTCTCCTCTACCGAATTTGTGCTTAGGTGTTTAGGCATGACCGATAAAGTGAAAACAAGGAAAGAATGCAAAGCTGCTCAGTTCCACTCACATAGCTGTTCGATGTGCTCCACAACTGTCTCATTCTACGATAGACGGTTCAGGTGCTACACATTCCCTTGTTTCCCAATCAGGTGTCAATAATAGGAGTACTGCAGGAGCAGGCGTGTGTTTTCTGTGGGTGGTGTTACTTGCTACTGACAAAAGCGCGGTTGTACACAATTTTCTTTGTGCCCCATGGACGGTGCGAGGCTCCTAGGGGCATGCGAGTGTAGTGACGTGTGCGTGTGTTGCTCGATACCATGTGCCTCTGCTAATCCAGGCATATGCAATCCCTTTAACTATTGTGCATTTCAAATGGGACCATGTTTATCCTTGAATGCTACTAGGTGAGCACCAATCAAGGGTCCTGCACTGTTGATATTGCATTTACCTGTAAGTGGTGTGTTGCATGTGCTAACTGAATCCGTTTCTAATAAATTCTAATGGCGCTAAGACAACAACATAATTCTGCAAACGGTGAGCATGAGGAGGATTCAACATAACCTAAACACCTCCATTTCTCCAGTTCGAATTATTTTCCCAATACTTGCTAATTATTAACAACCGTGCTTCACAGCGTAGGCACTGGTTATTAGTTGGTGTGTATACTTGGAATTACTTTGAACAAGCCAAATGGGGGAGGGAGGGGGGGAGAGAGAGAGAGAGAGAGAGAGAGAGAGGCGAGACCTGATTGGATCGCTTCATGTTTATCCATGTTTATCCTTGAATGCTAATAGGTGAGCACCAATACTTGCTAATAATTATCAACATTGCTTCACAGCGTAGGCACTGTAATGGATTTCATTATTGGTTGGTGTGTATACTTGCAATTACTTTGAACAAACTAATGGGGGAGACAGACACAGAAGAGACTGAACAGTCCTGTAAGAGAGGCGAGACCTGATTGGATCGCCTATGCATCTCCCCTAGCATACGATCCCATGATGCACATAAGTACTGCTGCTTCAACCA
The DNA here is from genome assembly GCA_030765055.1 of Mantis religiosa. Classification (NCBI taxonomy): domain Eukaryota; kingdom Metazoa; phylum Arthropoda; class Insecta; order Mantodea; family Mantidae; genus Mantis; species Mantis religiosa. The sequence goes on along the minus strand of JAUKNK010000612.1, from coordinate 14,631 downwards.
ACTGGCAAGAATTCTCGCCTCTGCTTCATGCAACCTCTAAATTATCACCTGTTCCAGAAAGAAGAAAAAAACCATATTCCACAGCCTAGGAAACATTGAGGATGTTTCCTAGGCTGTGGAATATCGTGCAAATCTTCTAGAATCTGCAAACATGTGCAAGTCCACTTACCACTTCTTGCTGGTTGCTTTTCTTTCTTCCTTGGCGTCCACTGTCACCCGTGCTTCTCTAGGATTGCTGTTATTACTCGCTCTTTTGTGCCAATCACAAGTTATGTAGGGTTTTCTGGAGCTGTATCTCACCAGGACCTGCAAAGCCAAGCATGTTACATGTAAGTTATAGGAAATGGTGTAATTTGGCTCAATTATCTGAACAGTGCTTTTATGAATTGCTGGACAGAACTATGCTGCTCTTTAGCCAATCTGCAGCATTTCATCGAGGAGGTCTCCCTGAATTTTACAGTAGAGGAAGAGGACATACAGCGCGCCCATGTTTGGTTCTTAGCCATGTCATTTATCAGCGTATTTCTCCCAAATATAACTTTTAATCTTAACCTATTTGCCCGACGCATGGATACCACACACTTTTAATGTATTGGAAATTATTAAGGTTTGCCTAATGCAGAGTAACGTTATGCTTAGCAACTGCATCCCTTGATACGAGAGAAACTGGTGCTGATGGAACATTTGAAATGCAAGGTTATTGGCACCATGCACGGTAACTGTTCCTCGTATGTCTGCATTTGGTGGCCTCGCCCTGAGTTCTTGGCATGTTTGTTTATTCTTTATTACAAATTGGCATTTCTTGAACTTCCAGGTACGTGATAATTATTCAGTCAGGTATCCCAAATGCAGACTGAGGTTATGTTTCTCAACTGCATCAAATAATACAAGTAAAGGTGACTGGTGATGATGGAATATGTGAAATGCAATGTTATTGGCACCATGCACAGTGAGTAAGAAGTTGGCAACTGTTCCTCCTATGTCTGCACTTGGTGTCCTCGCCGTGCATTCTTAGCATGTTGGTTTATTGTTTATTACGAGTTGTCATTTCTCAAGCTTCAAGGTAAGTGATAATTAGTGAGTCAGGTAACCCAAATGCAAACTGAGGTTATGTTACATCTGCATTCAAATATGCAGGTAAAGGTGACTGGTGATGATGGAATATCTGAATTGCAATGTTATTGGCACCATGATTAGTAAGAGGTTGGTAACTGTTCCTAGTATTTCTACGTTTGGTGTCCTCGCCCTGAATTCTTGGCATGTTGTCTTATTGTTTATTACGAGTTGCCATTTTTCAGGCTTCAAGCTAAGTGATAATTATTCGGTCAGGTAACCCAAATGCAAACTGAGGTTATGTTACTCATCTGCATGCAAATATGCACATGAAAGTGAATGCTGATGACGGAATAGGTGAAATGTAATGTTATTGGCACCATGCATATTAAGAAGTTGCTCGTATTTCTACGTTTGGTGTCCTGCCCTGCATTCTTAGCATGTTGGTTTATTGCTTACTACAAATTAGCATTTCCGAAGCTTCAAGGTAAGCGATTATTAATCAGTCAGGTAACCCAAATGCAAACTAAGGTTACGTTACTAATCTGCATCCAAATATGCAAGTAAAGGTGACTGGTGATGATGGAATATGTGAATTGCAATGTTATTGGCACCATGCATAATGAGTAAGAAGTTGGCAAATGTTCCTCATATATCTACGTTTGGTGTCCTCGCCCTGAGTTCTTAGCATGTGTTCTATTTTTTATTACGAGTTGCCATTTCTCAGGCTTCAAGGATTGTCGGCCAGGTAACCCAAATGCAAACTGAGGTTATGTTACTAATCTGCATCCAAATATGCAAGTAAAAGTGACTGGTGATGATGGAATATGTGAATTGCAATGTTATTGGCACCATAATTAGTAAGAAGTTGGTAACTGTTCCTCGTATTTCTACGTCTGGTGTCCTCGCCCTGAATTCTTAGCATGTGTTCTATTGTTTATTACGAGTTGCCATTTCTCAGGCTTCAAGCTAAGTGGTAATTAGTCGGTCAGGTAACCCAAATGCAAACTGAGGTTATGTTACTCATCTGCATCCATTAATGCAAGTGACTGGTGAATGATGGAATATATGAAACACAATGTTATTGGCACCATGCACAGTGAGTAAGAAGTTGGAAACTGTTCCTTGTATTATTACGTGTGTGTCCTCGCACTGCATTCTTAGCATGTTTTATTGTTTATTACGAGCTGCCATTTCTCTCACTGCTAGGCAAGTGATAGTCGGTCCGGTAACCCAAATGCAAACTGAGGTTATGTTACTCATCTGCATCCATTAATGCAAGTAAAAGTGACCGGTGAATGATGGAATATGTGAAATGCAATGTTATTGGCACCATGCATAGTAAGAAGTTGCTCGTATTTCTATGTTTGGTGTCCTGCCCTGCATTCTTAGCATGTTGGTTTATTGTTTATTACGAGTTGCCATTTCTCAGGCTTCGAGGTAAGTGATAATTAGTGAGTCAGGTAACCCAAATGCAAACTGAGGTTATGTTACTCATCTGCATCCATTAATGCAAGTCAAAGTGACTGGTGATGATGGAATATGTGAAATGCAATGTTATTGGCACCATGCATAGTGAGTAAGAAGTTGGTAAATGTTCCTCATATATCTACGTTTGCTGTCCTCGCCCTGAGTTCTTAGCATGTTTTATTGTTTATTACGAGTTGCCGTTTCTCAGACTTCAAGGCAAGTGATAGTCTGTCCAGTAACCCAAATGCAAACTGAGGTTATGTTACTAATCTGCATCCATTAATGCAAGTAAAAGTGACTGGTGATGTGGAATATGTGAAATGCAATGTTATTGGCACCATGCATAGTAAGAAGTTGCTCGTATTTCTATGTTTGGTGTCCTGCCCTGCATTCTTAGCATGTTGGTTTATTGTTTATTACGAGTTGCCATTTCTCAGGCTTCGAGGTAAGTGATAATTAGTGAGTCGGGTAACCCAAATGCAAACTGAGGTTATGTTACTCATCTGCATCCATTAATGCAAGTAAAAGTGACTGGTGAATGATGGAATATTTGAATCGCAATGTTTTTGGCACCATGCACAGTGAGTAAGAAGTTGGTAAATGTTCCTCATGTATCTACGTATGGTGTTCTCGCCCAGCATTCTTATCATGTTTTATTGTTTATTACGAGTTGCCCTTTCTCAGACTTCAAGGCAAGTGATAGTCGGTCCGGTAACCCAAATGCAAACTGAGGTTATGTTACTCATCTACATCCAAATATGCAAGTAAAGGTGACTGGTGATGATGGAATATGTGTAATGAAATGTTATTGGCACCATGCATAGTAAGAAGTTGCTCGTATTTCTATGTTTGGTGTCCTGCCCTGCATTCCTAGCATGTTGGTTTATTGTTTATTACGAGTTGCCATTTCTCAGGCTTCAAGGTAAGTGTTAATTAGTGAGTCAGGTAACCCAAATGCAAACTGAGGTTATGTTACTCATCTGCATCCATTAATGCAAGTAAAAGTGACTGGTGAATGATGGAATATTTGAAACACAATGTTATTGGCACCATGCACAGTGAGTAAGAAGTTGGAAACTGTTCCTCATATTATTACGAGTGGCCATTTCTCACACTTCAAGGCAAGTGATAGTCGGTCCGGTAACCCCAAATGCAAACTGAGGTTATGTTACTCATCTGCATCCAAATATGCAAGTAAAAGTGACTGGTGATGTGGAATATGTGAAATGCAATGTCATTGGCACCATGCATAGTAAGAAGTTGCTCGTATTTCTATGTTTGGTGTCCTGCCCTGCATTCTTAGCATGTTGGTTTATTGCTTATCACAAATTGGCATTTCTCAAGCTTCAAGGTAAGTGATAATTAATCAGTCAGGTAACCCAAATGCAAACTGAGGTTATGTTACTCATCTGCATCCATTAATGCAAGTAAAGGTGAATGGTGATGATGGAATATGTGAAACGCAATGTTATTGGCACCATGCATGATGAGTAAGAAGTTGGAAACTGTTCCTCGTATTATTACGTGTGTGTCCTCGCACTGCATTCTTAGCATGTTTTATTGTTTAATTACGAGTTGCCGTTTCTCAGGCCTCAAGGATAGTCGGTCAGGTAACCCGAATGCAAACTGAGGTTATGTTACTAATCTGCATCCATTAATGCAAGTAAAAGTGACTGGTGATGTGGAATATGTGAAATGCAATGTTATTGGCACCATGCATAGTAAGAAGTTGCTCGTATTTCTATGTTTGGTGTCCTGCCCTGCATTCTTAGCATGTTGGTTTATTGTTTATTACGAGTTGCCTTTTCTCAGGCTTCAAGGTAAGTGTTAATTAGTGAGTCAGGTAACCCAAATGCAAACTGAGGTTACGTTCCTCAGCTGCATCCATTAATGCAAGTAAGAGTAACTGGTGAATGATGGAATATTTGAATCGCAATGTTTTGGCACCATGCACAGTGAGTAAGAAGTTGGTAAATGTTCCTCATATATCTACGTATGGTGTCCTCGCCCAGCATTCTTATCATGTTTTATTGTTTATTACGAGTTGCCCTTTCTCGGGCTTCAAGGTAAGTGATAATTAGTTGGTCAGGTAACCCAAATGCAAACTGAGGTTATGTTACATCTGCATCCATTAATGCAAGTAAAAGTGACTGGTGTATGATGGAATATTTGAAACACAATGTTATTGGCACCATGCACAGTGAGTAAGAAGTTGGAAACTGTTCCTCATATTATTACGAGTTGCCATTTCTCACACTTCAAGGCAAGTGATAGTCGGTCGGGTAATCCCAAATGCAAACTGAGGTTATGTTACTCATCTGCATCCAAATATGCAAGTAAAAGTGACTGGTGATGTGGAATATGTGAAATGCAATGTTATTGGCACCATGCATAGTAAGAAGTTGCTCGTATTTCTATGTTTGGTGTCCTGCCCTGCATTCTTAGCATGTTGGTTTATTGTTTATTACAAATTGGCATTTCTCAAGCTTCAAGGTAAGTGATAATTAATCAGTCAGGTAACCCAAATGCAAACTGAGGTTATGTTACTCATCTGCATCCATTAATGCAAGTAAAAGTGACTGGTGAATGATGGAATATTTGAATCGAAATGTTTTTGGCACCATGCACAGTGGGTAAGAAGTTGGTAAATGTTCCTCATGTATCTACGTATGGTGTTCTCGCCCAGCATTCTTATCATGTTTTATTGTTTATTACGAGCTGCCCTTTCTCGGGCTTCAAGGTAAGTGATAATTAGTTGGTCAGGTAACCCAAATGCAAACTGAGGTTATGTTACATCTGCATCCATTAATGCAAGTAAAAGTGACTGGTGAATGATGGAATATTTGAAACACAATGTTATTGGCACCATGCACAGTGAGTAAGAAGTTGGAAACTGTTCCTCATATTATTACGAGTTGCCATTTCTCACACTTCAAGGCAAGTGATAGTCGGTCGGGTAATCCCAAATGCAAACTGAGGTTATGTTACTCATCTGCATCCAAATATGCAAGTAAAAGTGACTGGTGATGTGGAATATGTGAAATGCAATGTTATTGGCACCATGCATAGTAAGAAGTTGCTCGTATTTCTATGTTTGGTGTCCTGCCCTGCATTCTTAGCATGTTGCTTTATTGTTTATTACGAGTTGCCATTTCTCAGGCTTCAAGGGAAGTGATAATTAGTGAGTCAGGTAACCCAAGTGCAAACTGAGGTTATGTTACTCATCTGCATCCATTAATGCAAGTAAGAGTGACTGGTGAATGATGGAATATTTGAATCGCAATGTTTTTGGCACCATGCATTGTGAGTACGAAGTTGGTAAATGATCCTCATATATCTACGTATGGTGTCCTCGCCCAGCATTCTTATCATGTTTTATCGTTTATTACAAGTTGCCCTTTCTCTGGCTTCAAGGTAAGTGATAATTAGTCGGTCAGGTAACCCAAATGCAAACTGAGGTTATGTTACTCATCTGCACCCATTAATGCAAGTAAAAGTGACTGGTGAATGATGGAATATTTGAAACACAATGTTATTGGCACCATGCACAGTGAGTAAGAAGTTGGAAACTGTTCCTCGTATTATTACGTGTGTGTCCTCGCACTGCATTCTTAGCATGTTTTATTGTTTATTACGAGTTGCCATTTCTCACACTGCTAGGCAAGTGATAGTCGGTCCGGTAACCCAAATGCAAACTGAGGTTATGTTACTCATCTGCATCCAAATATGCAAGTAAAAGTGACTGGTGATGCTGGAATATGTGAAATGCAATGTTATTGGCACCATGCATAGTAAGAAGTTGCTCGTATTTCTACGTTTGTCATGCCCTGCATTCCTAGCATGTTGGTTTATTGCTTATTACAAATTGGCATTTCTCAAGCTTCAAGGTAAGCGATAATTAATCAGTCAGGTAACCCAAATGCAAACTAAGGTTACGTTACTAATCTGCATCCAAATATGCAAGTAAAGGTGACTGGTGATGATGGAATATGTGAATTGCAATGTTATTGGCACCATGCATTGTGAGTAAGAAGTTGGCAAATGTTCCTCATATATCTACGTTTGGTGTCCTCGCCCTGAGTTCTTATCATGTTTTATTGTTTATTACGAGTTGCCATTTCTCAGGCTTCAAGGATAGTCGGTCAGGTAACCCAAATGCAAACTGAGGTTATGTTACTAATCTGCATCCAATATGCAAGTAAAAGTGACTGGTGATGATGGAATATGTGAATTGCAATGTTATTGGCACCATGATTAGTAAGAAGTTGGTAACTGTTCCCAGTATTTCTACGTTTGGTGTCCTCGCCCTGAATTCTTAGCATGTGTTCTATTGTTTATTACGAGTTGCCATTTCTCAGGCTTCAAGGGAAGTGATAATTAGTGAGTCAGGTAACCCAAGTGCAAACTGAGGTTATGTTACTCATCTGCATCCATTAATGCAAGTAAAAGTGACTGGTGAATGATGGAATATTTGAAACACAATGTTATTGGCACCATGCACAGTGAGTAAGAAGTTGGAAACTGTTCCTCGTATTGCATTCTTAATATGTTGTATTGTTTATTACGAGTTGCCATTTCTCAGACTTCAGGCCAAGTGATAGTCGGTCCAGTAACCCAAATGCAATCTGAGGTTATGTTACTAACCTGCATCCAAATATGCAAGTAAAAGTGACTGATGATGTGGAATATGTGAAATGCAATGTTATTGGCACCATGCATAGTAAGAAGTTGCTCGTATTTCTATGTTTGGTGTCCTGCCCTGCATTCTTAGCATGTTGCTTTATTGTTTATTACGAGTTGCCTTTTCTCAGGCTTCAAGGGAAGTGATAATTAGTGAGTCAGGTAACCCAAGTGCAAACTGAGGTTATGTTACTCATCCGCATCCATTAATGCAAGTAACAGTGACTGGTGAATGGAGTATTTGAATCGCAATGTTTTTGGCACCATGCATTGTGAGTATGAAGTTGGTAAATGATCCCTCATATCTACGTATGGTGTCCTCGCCCAGCATTCTTATCATGTTTTATTGTTTATTACAAGTTGCCCTTTCTCTGGCTTCAAGGTAAGTGATAATTAGTCGGTCAGGTAACCCAAATGCAAACTGAGGTTATGTTACTCATCTGCACCCATTAATGCAAGTAAAAGTGACTGGTGAATGATGGAATATTTGAAACACAATATTATTGGCACCATGCACAGTGAGTAAGAAGTTGGAAACTGTTCCTCGTATTATTACGTGTGTGTGTCCTCGCACTGCATTCTTAGCATGTTTTATTGTTTATTACGAGTTGCCATTTCTCACACTGCTGGGCAAGTGATAGTCGGTCCGGTAACCCAAATGCAAACTGAGGTTATGTTACTCATCTGCATCCAAATATGCAAGTAAAAGTGACTGGTGATGATGGAATATGTGAAATGCAATGTTATTGGCACCATGCATAGTAAGAAGTTGCTCGTATTTCTATGTTTGGTGTCCTGCCTGCATTCTTGGCATGTTGGTTTATTGTTTATTACGAGTTGCCATTTCTCAGGCTTCAAGGTAAGTGATAATTAGTGAGTCAGGTAACCCAAGTGCAAACTGAGGTTATGTTACTTATCCGCATCCATTAATGCAAGTAAGAGTGACTGGTGTATGATGGAATATTTGAATCGCAATGTTATTGGCACCATGCATTGTGAGTAAGAAGTTGGTAAATGTTCCTCATATATCTACGTATGGTGTCCTCGCCCAGCATTCTTATCATGTTTTATTGTTTATTACAAGTTGCCCTTTCCCTGGCTTCAAGGTAAGTGGTAATTAGTCGGTCCGGTAACCCAAATGCAAACAGAGGTTATGTTACTAATCTGCATCCAAATATGCAAGTAAAAGTGACTGGTGAATGATGGAATATGTGAAATGCAATGTTATTGGCACCATGCATAGTAAGAAGTTGGTAACTCTTCCTCGTATTTCTACGTTTGATGTCCTCGCCTTGCATTCTTAGCATATTGGTTTATTCTTTATTACAATTTGGCATTTCTCATGCTTCAAGGTAAGTGCTAATTAGTCAGGTATCCCAAATGCAGACTGAGGTAATGTTTCTCAACTGCATCCAATAATACAAGTAAATGTGACTGGTAAAGATGGAATATTTGAAATGCATTTTTATTGGCATCATGCATAGTTAGAAGTTGGTAACTGTTCCTCGTATTTCTACGTTAGGTGTCCTCGCCCTGCATTCTAGGCATGTTGGTTTATTCTTTATTGCGAATTGGCATTTCTAGAACTTCCAGCTATGTGATAATCGGTCAGGTATCCAAATGCAGACTGAGGTTATGTTTCTCAACCGCATCCAGAAATACAAGTAAAAGTGACAGGTGACGATGGAATAATATTTATTATTGGCACCATGCAAATGGAGTAAGAAGTTGGAAACTGCTCATCGTATATCTACGTTTGGTGTCCTCACCCTGGTAACTTTGCGTGTTGGTTTATTGTTTATTACAAATTGGCACATCTCAGGCTTCAAGATACGTGATAATTGGTCAGGTAATCCAAATGCAAACTCAGGTAATGTTTCTCAACTGCATCCAATAATTCATGTAAAGTGACTGGTGATGGAATATTTGAAGTGCTACATTATTGGCACCAGGCATAGTAAGAAGTTGGTATCATCGTTTGGTGTCCTCACCCTGCATTATTAGCATGTTGGTGTATTGTTTATTACGAATACAAGTAAATATAGCTGGTGATGATGGAATTTTTGAAATACAACATTATTGGCTATGTACATAGTGAGTAAGAAGTTTGGTAACTGTTCCTCATAAATCTACATTTGGTGGCCTCACCCTGGTAATCTTAGCACATTGGTTTAATGTTTATTACGAATTGGCATTTCTCAAGCATCAAGAGGAGTGATTAATTAGTCAGGTATCCCAAATACAAACTGAGGTTGCTTCTCAGGTGCATCCAATAGCACAAGTAAATATAACTAGTGCTGGAATATTTCATATGGAAGGATAATTAGTCAGGTAACCTAAATGCATTGTGAGGTTATGTTTCTCTGCTGCATCCATCAGTTAAAGCAAATCTAGCCAGTGATGTTGGAATTTTGGAAATGCAACTATTATTGGCACTACGCATAAGTGAGTAAGAACTTCATATGAACTGTTCCTCAAAAATCCAGTGTTTTACATCTGCCATCTCCATTCTATGAGTTTCATATGCAGAAGTTACAGAGAAAGCGTTAAGATTACATGCTTATATTCTGGCTTGAATTTAACTATATAGTTTTGTTTAGGTTATATTTTCGTTAGATGGGATAACGTGATTTTGTAGCCAAGAAGGTATATCTCTTCTTAGAGAACCTAAATGTTTCAGGTATTATGGTAAGAAGCTTACCGGCACAGTGTTAGTGGAAAAATTTAGATTTCACCTCATAGGTAGCTACTTTACATTACTTACATTACTTTTTATGTTCTTTTCTTTATGAATGTTTTCTGCTGTGATTTATAACTCTTTCTTGCATGTTCTTAATCACTCTGAAATGCTTGGGGTGTAGCGATACTTATGTACTGTATCCTCAAGGTACTCATACATTAGCAAACGCTGCACAATTTTGCCTATGAAAAGAATTTCTGTTTTACTTTGAAATTGCAGGAGGCATTATCGCTACACTAATACATGTGTGACAGCATGTCTAGTGTACCCTGGGGACAGATGATTCACCAAGTAACGAGAAAGGTAAGTTCAGTGAATACACAGGTGGGAAGGACACAGAAGAGAAAGGTTACATGTTGGTTTCGCTGACTGTTGCATGGGTAAGGGTCCAATAACCATTGCATGACCTAAGGCTTTTGTAAACTTTACTCTTGCATATTGTACCATTAAGAACGGCTTTAGTGCAGGGATGCAGAGTGAGGTTATAGTTCTCACCTGATTGCAGTTGAGTATTATGTAGAAGATTTAAAATACACTTTTTGTGTCTTAAACCTTAAACATCAGTTTAGCTTTACAGGAAATTGTCTTCCATTTACTTTGGTTCATTCCTAAGTTGATAGACTTCAGGGGTTAAGAAACTAACTTGAAGCTAACCATACACAAATTTGGTAGTCGATAGCAAATATAAATAGACTTCGAAAGAATTGTCTCTTATTGTGAAATAAGTTTCATCTCCCGACTGATGTTAAGTAAACCCGTTTAGAAGTGCTGCTGTCTGCATTAACCTTAGCCTGTGTACGTTGCTTTAAGTGATGGTCAGAGTGTGTACAAACGTTACTGTTTTTCGTTGTGAATGGTAGTCTCTCTGGTTTATTAACCTACGCATAATGTGAATCTTATTAGGCCTCGCCGCCTTCCACCGAAACACTCTTTCTGTTGTACGCTGCCAACTGCAGTTGGTTGCGGTGTTACAGGCTCGTCTACCTTCAGGTATACCAAGAACACTTAATTGCTATCGAACAACACTGTTCGCCGAAGTAGAAAATAATTAACGTTTACGGAACTGTTACAATAAGAGGGGATGGGTGCGCCTAAACGGTTGTCATAGCAACGACTGGAACGACCAATTAAGAGTCGGGATGTTTCCATGACGTCAGTCACGAGACCTTGTTCCCAATTAAAGTTGGAGGGGATGGTTACGCCATAACGGTTGTCATTGGAACGACCAATTATGAGTCGGGATGTTTCCATGACGTCAGACAGGAAACCCTCGTTCCCAATTAAAGTTGGAGGGGATGGTTACGTCATAACGGTTGTCATTGGAACAACCAATTAAGAGTCGGGATGTTTCCATGACGTCAGACACGAAACCCTCGTTCCCAATTAAAGTTGGAGGGGACGGGTGCGCTATAACGGTTGTCATAGCAACGATTGGAACGACCAATTAAGAGTCGGGATGTTTCCATGACGTCAGACGCTAAACTCCTGTTCCCATTTAAAGTTGGAGGGGGTGGGTACGTCATAACGGTTGCCATAGCAGCGACTGGAGTGACCAATTAAGAGTCGGAATGTTTCCATGACGTCAGACGCTAAATCCCTGTTCCCATTTAAAGTTGGAGGGGATGGGTACGTCATAACGGTTGTCGTGGCAGCGGCTGGAGTGCCCAATTAATAGTCGGAATGTTTCTTACGTCTAAAAGCAGTGATAAACATAGCGCAAACGAAAACGTAAACGTGCTCGGGACCACATAAGGTTTATATTTGGACTTTTCGATTCTCGCTTATAACTATTATAAATAATACCCACTGCAGTCACAACAAATCACCTTAGTACACATAATGCTAATGTGCTCTCCACGTGGAAGCTCTCTCCCTGCCTCCATAACAAACGTCAATCACTTTCCATATATATGATAGTAAAGTGATGCCTGCTGTATATTCGATATGGTTTAACTGCACTTCCAATTAACCTATTTTCATCATACTGGGCCTTCTATCTGTCACGTACTGTTTTTAAGGGGCTTTTCGCCCTTGGCCATTTCAACATCCTCGACAGGTGTTCCTGCTTACCGTTTCTTTGCATTCCGCTTGGTCCACGATGACCCGGGGATCCTTCCTCGACGCCGGGCTCCCCTTTCTGTACGTGCCGGGAGTTGTAATATGATTGATGTACAGCAACACCCTGCGACCGAAGGGTGCCTCTGTAGATCCCTATGAGCTCTGCATCGATGTCTTACTTGCTTTCTCCGGTGCAACAGTACAGCGACCTCCTTGCCCAGAGCGTGGAGAGTCTTCTACGATTAGCCCTCGCCTCCGACATGACCTGCTTCATTGTGCTTTCCAGACCTTGCGGAGGGTTTCTGGATACTCTACCCAATTTAACAAGTCCCTCAGAGTCCTCCTAGACTAATCGGAACATCGTGGAACGATGGGAGTTGCGCCTTCATTGCCCTACTCGGGCGAAATTGTGTTCGATGCACCCCAACTTTTGAGAGGCCTCAGTGACAGCTGGGAGTAACCTCGAGCGTGCTCGCTTCGTGTGGGGATAGGCAAAGGTTCGGACTTCTTGTCCCCCAAGGGACATCTCTCTTCGCAACCCCGTGCAGTCTTCCCACGCGAGAAACCCGGGGAAAGTGCTGGGCCAGCATGGATTGCAAGCCCGAATTCGCCAGCCTCTCCTAAGGAGAGGTTTATCCTAAACTAGATCACTTAGGCCGCACAAGCATCCCCAATCTTCAAGGTATGCAGTTCTGCCCCTGGAAGCTGGCACTTGCGACAAGCACCCTCGTGAAGAGGGTGAAATCCATGTCAGGAAGCACGCCACTGGCTCGTGGCCACCCGCGCGACCTGCCGGCTGCTCCCTCGTGTTTTCTATGGGGTTGTTAAATGACAACGCTCTGAACGGAAATAAAATGGCGTTTTGAAAATTTTACTCATTTCCACGCGATTCCTCCTCGAGACGCCGAGGAGTCAACATCGCCTCTTCAGAGAGACCAGCCTAGGACTACGCAGCGGCAGAGCAAGCGGATTGCCAACATCGGGAGGGACCTTAGGGAAGCTCCCGGCAACACGCTACTCTACCGACCTCGCAGAAAACGCTGCCTTCTTCTGAGGGACAACTCAGCTGCCTTCTTCTCCAGCTTCTAGAAGGAAAAACTACAAAGGTAGCGGGGCGACTCACGACCTGAGCCATCCAGTCCTTGTGACTGGGTAAGGCGCATTCTGTTTAACAGGTGTCCGGTCCTCTGAGTTGCACGCTGCTCAGCACCCGCTGCCTAGAGGTAAGAACACCCGTAGGGCGGTTGATTGCACTGCACCTTCGGGTGCAGGGCTGTTAGTTTACCTGCTCGGTACCCCTCTCACCAGCTTTTCTTTCTACTATCACTTCCAACTTTCCATAATGGCAGAAGCCAGTGCCATTCCATCCACCTCGACCCGTACAGGGTCTGATGAGCCGGCTGCTACGGCCAAACCAAGCACCTCCACTGGAGGAATAAGGAAGAGGAAACCTTGCCGACAACGCTACGGCGGAAAGGGCAAGGTAGTCCTTCTAGAACAACAATCTGACCAGGGCGCCTCGCGGGAAGCTGTTTCTCGTGCAGGCAAAATTTCGGAGTCCGACTCCGACGACGAGCGCAATAGTGTGCGCAGCTTCCATTCCAGGAGCGGGAGAACATCCGTGCTCTCCTGCAACTCGGCTTACTCTTCGGCATCTGAGGGAGGCCGGGAGCCCAGCTCTTCGGACCTCTCGTCGGATGGCGAGGGTGACGAGTTCCGTGAAGTAAGGTCACGGAGAACCAAGAGAGCAGCAAGACTGGCTGCAGAGGGCGTGCCCTCTGGCCAGTCTTCTCGACCCACCTCCGGTCAGAACCAGGCTGGAAGTCAAAGGCGGCACATACCGCCTATCATCGTGGACAACTTCTTGGGGTCGGTAGGCTTCCTTAAGGAGGTTATGCCGACCCTCGAGAACGAGTGTTCGGTGAGAAGAAATAAGAGCCGTTTTGTCTTCCACGCTAAGAACGAGGGGGACTACACTAAGATCCTAATTCAACTCAAGCAGAGGAAAATTCCTCATTTCACCTTTGGCCTGAATAAGGCCCGTGATGTACGACGAGTCATCCGAGGGTTACCCGCGGACACTTCCGTGGATGACATAAGGGCAGACCTCACCCGCCAGGGTATCACCCCTAGAATAGTGAAGCAGCTCACTCGACCTGCTCCAGATCGCCAGGGAACTAAAGCTCCCCTTCCCCTGTTCCTAGTTGTGGTGGAGCGGGTAAACGACCCCGAGGTCAAGTTGGATGATGTTCGCACCATCTGCTACCTCCGGGTCACTCTGGAACCAGCCAAAGGCTCTGGCGGGCCCCCACAGTGCTACAGATGTCTGGGATTTAACCATTCCAGCCTCTTCTGCCACCGTAATCCTCGCTGCTTGAGGTGCGGTGGCACCCACCCCAGAGAGGACTGCCCCCGTGCCATCACGGAGGACCCAACCTGCGCCAACTGCAAAGGAGGGCACATAGCGTGCTATGGAGGTTGCCCTACCAGGAAGGCGGTTATTGCCTCTAGGAGACCAGCTCCAGGGCCAATAACCCAGAACACCCGTTCTGAGCCAGTAGCGGAGAGGGCAACCTCTTCCATAGCACCACGGCAACAACTGCCTAGCTCCAATAGTGCCCCATCCTTTG
>JAUKNK010000611.1:5000-169815 GCA_030765055.1 Mantis religiosa | reverse complement strand
CTATCTATCTATCTATCTATCTATCTATCTATCTATCTATCTATCTATCTATCTATCTATCTATCTATCTATCTATCTATCTATCTATCTATCTATCTATCTATCTATCTATCTATCTATCTATCTATCTATCTATCTATCTATCTATCTATCTATCTATCTATCTATCTATCTATCTATCTATCTATCTATCTATCTATCTATCTATCTATCTATCTATCTATCTATCTATCTATCTATCTATCTATCTATCTATCTATCTATCTATCTATCTATCTATCTATCTATCTATCTATCTATCTATCTATCTATCTATCTATCTATCTATCTATCTATCTATCTATCTATCTATCTATCTATCTATCTATCTATCTATCTATCTATCTATCTATCTATCTATCTATCTATCTATCTATCTATCTATCTATCTATCTATCTATCTATCTATCTATCTATCTATCTATCTATCTATCTATCTATCTATCTATCTATCTATCTATCTATCTATCTATCTATCTATCTATCTATCTATCTATCTATCTATCTATCTATCTATCTATCTATCTATCTATCTATCTATCTATCTATCTATCTATCTATCTATCTATCTATCTATCTATCTATCTATCTATCTATCTATCTATCTATCTATCTATCTATCTATCTATCTATCTATCTATCTATCTATCTATCTATCTATCTATCTATCTATCTATCTATCTATCTATCTATCTATCTATCTATCTATCTATCTATCTATCTATCTATCTATCTATCTATCTATCTATCTATCTATCTATCTATCTATCTATCTATCTATCTATCTATCTATCTATCTATCTATCTATCTATCTAT
This sequence comes from Mantis religiosa, assembly GCA_030765055.1. Taxonomy (NCBI): domain Eukaryota; kingdom Metazoa; phylum Arthropoda; class Insecta; order Mantodea; family Mantidae; genus Mantis; species Mantis religiosa. The sequence goes on along the minus strand of JAUKNK010000611.1, from coordinate 168,959 downwards.
CTATCTATCTATCTATCTATCTATCTATCTATCTATCTATCTATCTATCTATCTATCTATCTATCTATCTATCTATCTATCTATCTATCTATCTATCTATCTATCTATCTATCTATCTATCTATCTATCTATCTATCTATCTATCTATCTATCTATCTATCTATCTATCTATCTATCTATCTATCTATCTATCTATCTATCTATCTATCTATCTATCTATCTATCTATCTATCTATCTATCTATCTATCTATCTATCTATCTATCTATCTATCTATCTATCTATCTATCTATCTATCTATCTATCTATCTATCTATCTATCTATCTATCTATCTATCTATCTATCTATCTATCTATCTATCTATCTATCTATCTATCTATCTATCTATCTATCTATCTATCTATCTATCTATCTATCTATCTATCTATCTATCTATCTATCTATCTATCTATCTATCTATCTATCTATCTATCTATCTATCTATCTATCTATCTATCTATCTATCTATCTATCTATCTATCTATCTATCTATCTATCTATCTATCTATCTATCTATCTATCTATCTATCTATCTATCTATCTATCTATCTATCTATCTATCTATCTATCTATCTATCTATCTATCTATCTATCTATCTATCTATCTATCTATCTATCTATCTATCTATCTATCTATCTATCTATCTATCTATCTATCTATCTATCTATCTATCTATCTATCTATCTATCTATCTATCTATCTATCTATCTATCTATCTATCTATCTATCTATCTATCTATCTATCTATCTATCTATCTATCTATCTATCTATCTATCTATCTATCTATCTATCTATCTATCTATCTATCTATCTATCTATCTATCTATCTATCTATCTATCTATCTATCTATCTATCTATCTATCTATCTATCTATCTATCTATCTATCTATCTATCTATCTATCTATCTATCTATCTATCTATCTATCTATCTATCTATCTATCTATCTATCTATCTATCTATCTATCTATCTATCTATCTATCTATCTATCTATCTATCTATCTATCTATCTATCTATCTATCTATCTATCTATCTATCTATCTATCTATCTATCTATCTATCTATCTATCTATCTATCTATCTATCTATCTATCTATCTATCTATCTATCTATCTATCTATCTATCTATCTATCTATCTATCTATCTATCTATCTATCTATCTATCTATCTATCTATCTATCTATCTATCTATCTATCTATCTATCTATCTATCTATCTATCTATCTATCTATCTATCTATCTATCTATCTATCTATCTATCTATCTATCTATCTATCTATCTATCTATCTATCTATCTATCTATCTATCTATCTATCTATCTATCTATCTATCTATCTATCTATCTATCTATCTATCTATCTATCTATCTATCTATCTATCTATCTATCTATCTATCTATCTATCTATCTATCTATCTATCTATCTATCTATCTATCTATCTATCTATCTATCTATCTATCTATCTATCTATCTATCTATCTATCTATCTATCTATCTATCTATCTATCTATCTATCTATCTATCTATCTATCTATCTATCTATCTATCTATCTATCTATCTATCTATCTATCTATCTATCTATCTATCTATCTATCTATCTATCTATCTATCTATCTATCTATCTATCTATCTATCTATCTATCTATCTATCTATCTATCTATCTATCTATCTATCTATCTATCTATCTATCTATCTATCTATCTATCTATCTATCTATCTATCTATCTATCTATCTATCTATCTATCTATCTATCTATCTATCTATCTATCTATCTATCTATCTATCTATCTATCTATCTATCTATCTATCTATCTATCTATCTATCTATCTATCTATCTATCTATCTATCTATCTATCTATCTATCTATCTATCTATCTATCTATCTATCTATCTATCTATCTATCTATCTATCTATCTATCTATCTATCTATCTATCTATCTATCTATCTATCTATCTATCTATCTATCTATCTATCTATCTATCTATCTATCTATCTATCTATCTATCTATCTATCTATCTATCTATCTATCTATCTATCTATCTATCTATCTATCTATCTATCTATCTATCTATCTATCTATCTATCTATCTATCTATCTATCTATCTATCTATCTATCTATCTATCTATCTATCTATCTATCTATCTATCTATCTATCTATCTATCTATCTATCTATCTATCTATCTATCTATCTATCTATCTATCTATCTATCTATCTATCTATCTATCTATCTATCTATCTATCTATCTATCTATCTATCTATCTATCTATCTATCTATCTATCTATCTATCTATCTATCTATCTATCTATCTATCTATCTATCTATCTATCTATCTATCTATCTATCTATCTATCTATCTATCTATCTATCTATCTATCTATCTATCTATCTATCTATCTATCTATCTATCTATCTATCTATCTATCTATCTATCTATCTATCTATCTATCTATCTATCTATCTATCTATCTATCTATCTATCTATCTATCTATCTATCTATCTATCTATCTATCTATCTATCTATCTATCTATCTATCTATCTATCTATCTATCTATCTATCTATCTATCTATCTATCTATCTATCTATCTATCTATCTATCTATCTATCTATCTATCTATCTATCTATCTATCTATCTATCTATCTATCTATCTATCTATCTATCTATCTATCTATCTATCTATCTATCTATCTATCTATCTATCTATCTATCTATCTATCTATCTATCTATCTATCTATCTATCTATCTATCTATCTATCTATCTATCTATCTATCTATCTATCTATCTATCTATCTATCTATCTATCTATCTATCTATCTATCTATCTATCTATCTATCTATCTATCTATCTATCTATCTATCTATCTATCTATCTATCTATCTATCTATCTATCTATCTATCTATCTATCTATCTATCTATCTATCTATCTATCTATCTATCTATCTATCTATCTATCTATCTATCTATCTATCTATCTATCTATCTATCTATCTATCTATCTATCTATCTATCTATCTATCTATCTATCTATCTATCTATCTATCTATCTATCTATCTATCTATCTATCTATCTATCTATCTATCTATCTATCTATCTATCTATCTATCTATCTATCTATCTATCTATCTATCTATCTATCTATCTATCTATCTATCTATCTATCTATCTATCTATCTATCTATCTATCTATCTATCTATCTATCTATCTATCTATCTATCTATCTATCTATCTATCTATCTATCTATCTATCTATCTATCTATCTATCTATCTATCTATCTATCTATCTATCTATCTATCTATCTATCTATCTATCTATCTATCTATCTATCTATCTATCTATCTATCTATCTATCTATCTATCTATCTATCTATCTATCTATCTATCTATCTATCTATCTATCTATCTATCTATCTATCTATCTATCTATCTATCTATCTATCTATCTATCTATCTATCTATCTATCTATCTATCTATCTATCTATCTATCTATCTATCTACCTATCTATCTACCTATCTATCTACCTATCTATCTACCTATCTATCTATCTATCTATCTATCTATCTATCTATCTATCTATCTATGTATTGATCTATGTATTGATTTATGTATTGATTTATGTATTGATCTATGTATTGATTTATGTATTGATTTATGTATTGATCTATTTATTTATTTATTTATTTATTTATTTATTTATTTATTTATTTATTTATTTATTTATTTATTTATTTATTTATTTATTTATTTATTTATTTATTTATTTATTTATTTATTTATTTATTTATTTATTTATTTATTTATTTATTTAGTTAGTTATTTATTTATTTATTTATTTATTTATTTATTTATTTATTTATTTATTTATTTATTTATTTAGTTAGTTATTTATTTATTTATTTATTTATTTATTTATTTATTTATTTATTTATTTATTTATTTATTTATTTATTTATTTATTTATTTATTTATTTATTTATTTATTTATTTATTTATTTATTTATTTATTTATTTATTTATTTATTTATTTATTTATTTATTTATTTATTTATTTATTTATTTATTTATTTATTTATTTATTTATTTATTTATTTATTTATTTATTTATTTATTTATTTATTTATTTATTTATTTATTTATTTATTTATTTATTTATTTATTGTTTATGTAGCCTCAGTGGAGGGGGGGCTTTTTAGACTCAAGGTATAGTCCTATGGAAAGAGCCCCGGAGTATCCATCGCTTCCGGGTTGAAGGAAGCCCGGGTCTTGGTCTTGCGGGTCCAAGACTAATGGAAGTAGAACCTCTGCATTTAACTGTTCATGTAGCCCGACAGACGAAACCATTCCTCATCTGCAAACCATGTGAAGGAGAGAATGTCTGGACGTGGAATAAGAGTACCCTGATACCATCGTCAGTAACTGATTCCTTTATCATAATCTTCTTCTTTCAGTTGTTGCACCATATGCACTCTGTAAGGTCACAGCTCGTTGACATGTTCCATATGAATGCCCAGATTCCTGGCTCAATTGACGTAACGATTTGTTTGGAGAATTCAATAGCCTTCTGCGAACATCTGCAACAATCTCTGCATTCAATGGCGGTCTATGTTTTCCACTCTCACTAATGAGTATACCAGTTGTCTCCAGCTTTCTTAAGAACGGTTAAAATTGGTGTCTTTGTCGGAACATCTGGTACATTAAATTGTCTTAAAAATTCCCGTTGTGTTTTTACCAAGGAATTTATCTTCCAATATGTTTGCAAAAAGTAAACAGGCTCACGTAATGAGCACAGCATGTTGCCACTGAGATCATTAAAAAAAATTTCAAAGGGATAATATGAAACATTGAAATGGTTCAGGTTTTTATGGATCGCACTGTACTGACACGTAAAAGAATTACTGGAAAGCAAAATTTCAGCAAACCAGAGCTGTAGATGTAATCCTCACAATTCATAGTGTTCATTATTAAACACAATATTTAAATACTTAAAATGTGTGACGAATATGTTGTTCCAAAGTTGCAGATCTAGAAATATGCCTAATTCAGTTCTTTGATTAGAATTGTACGAGAGCTGTTCAATAAAGAATGATCACAATCTTTTTGAAAACGTACCTTTAATCATCCTCATAATTTTGATGGTACTTCTCAAAATATTCTCCCCTGAATGCGATGTACTTGTCCCAGCGTCTCTGCCAGCCTTCAAAGGCTTGCCGGAAACCATTATTGAGGGATCCTTCAAAATCGCCACCGCAGCCTTCACCACTGTTTCTGATGGTAGATAATGCCTCCCACGAAGCCGTTTCTTCACGGTAGGGAATTAAAGAGAGTCACAGGGGGCTATATTCGGTCTAGAAGGACGGTGAGGGATGCAGGATGTTCAGCAACAACAGTAGCAACATGCGGCCGCGCATTATCTTGGTGAAGCATCCAGCCTGCTCCACGTAAATGTGGCCTTCTGGGCCTGATATGGACTTGTAATGTTTTCAGGACATCCCTGTACTATTGTCCAGTTACTGATGTGTGTACAGGTACAACATGCTGATAAACCATTCCATGAATATCAAAGAATGAGATGGCTATAACTTTCCCAGCAGAATGCAACACTTTTGCCTTTATGGGTGTTGGTGATGAAGAAGATTTCCGCACTGATCTTTGCTGCTCGCTCTCAGGATGAAACTTATGTAGCCAAGTTTCCTCAGCAGTGATTACGTTTGAAAGAAACTCCGGATCTTCCTCTAGCATCAACTTTAACTGCATGCTAATGTCCTTTTGTTAGGGAATCAACAGTCTTGGAATCCATCGTACACAAACACGTCTCATGTGTAATGTTTCTGTCACCAGCTTGTGGGTGGCACCCAATGAAATGTTCAGTATTTCAGAAAGCGATCCTAAGGTAATTCGTCGAACTTCTCTCACAATGGCAGCAGCAGTGTTGACGTTTTCTTCCGTAACAGCACTAACTGGAGCACCAGGTCCACCTTCCTTTGAAATTGATTGTCTCCCCTCTTTAAGCATTTTAAACCACATTCGAGCTACACTGTAGGAAAGAACAGACCCTCCATAGGCCTCCTGTAACATTGTATAGGCCTCAACCGAAGATTTGTTTAGACGGAAGCAGAATTTCAAAGCCGCATATTGTTCCTGGCGTGTTCCTTCCATTGCAGCGGTCGGCGATATTGACCATGGCTGGAGTTGCCTGATTCTCACAGGCGGGAACCAGGAGTACCAACAATGAAGACACTACGGCGTGTTTGTTTCACATTTAGCTAACAGAATATAATAGGATTAATTTTACTGCGAAAAATTATGACAGTAGATTTGTTGAAGAGAACTCGTAGCTTGTGTATGTATGCATGTTCGGAAACATATCATGCTATTTCTTTCCTACGTCAAAATGTATGTTGCAGATCTTAAGCAGGTTAACTTCTGTATCATAATACAATAAATTATATTTCAGGATATAACAACTATGTTTTTCAAGACTGGGACCAGATAGTAACTGTTGCTTAAAAAATACACATGGACGCTTTGTGTATGAGTGACAGAGATAGCAGCACTGTACAGTGCACAGAACTTTAGTGGCAGCGACGAGAGTTAGAACTGAATTGATATTAAAATTGCCACGTTTATATTGCAAGAACAGCGCGTAATCATTCGTTTTCTCCATTTTCGTGATGTGACACCTATTGAAATTTATCGCCAGTTGAGTGAGGCATGTGGTGATGATACCATGGATGTGTCTAATGTGCCTTTCTGGTGCGACAGTTCAATGAAGGTAGAACATCGTGTGACAAAAAACCAAGACAGTTACGGCCTTGTATCAGCCAGTCTGACGACATGATCCAGCCAGTGGAGAACGTTATTTTGCAGGAACTCTGATTGAGCATTTTCAGATCCTCATGCAGGATTGTGTGCACATATCCCACTTAAATGCCAATTTTGGAGGCGATGTCTGGAACTATCTTGGTTTGTTGTCACACGATGTTCTGACTTCGTTGAGCTGTCACACCCAGGAACGTACATTAGACCCATCCATGGTACCATCACCACATGCCCTCCTCGGTAGCGTAGATGTCTCCTTCACGTTCAAGATGTCCCGAGGTGGAATCTCTGTCAGGGTGAGTTACCTGGTAAGGTTTTATTCCAGGGTTTTCCCTTGTGCTGATAGACGAATGTCAGATAACTCTACGCTCCATTGACGTCGGACTCATTTGAGCATTATTTCACCCATTTCATTCATCGTGCTGTATGACTTAACGTTGAAGGACCTAAATTTAAAAAAAGTTCTCCAATGCCTCACTCAACTGTCGATGAATTTCAATAGGTTTCACGAAAATTTAGAAAACGAATAATTATACACTGTTCTTACAAAGAAAACGTCACCATTTTAAGCATCAAGACCAGTGCGTACTCTCGTCAATGCCACTACAGTTCTATGTAATGTACGGTTGTGCCATCTCTATCATGGACTCACGAAGAGTCCACATGTATTTTTTTAAAGAAAACAGAAACAATATATGGTCCCAGACATGGAAAAAAGAGGAGTTATAACTTCAACGCACCTCATATTTAAACTGAAAGCTAATGCACTACTGGGTGGCAGTAACAAGTAAGCACCGCTAAATTTTCTGCATTTATGGTTGTCATTATAATAATCCAAAAGAAACCGGACTCCGAAGGCGCTGCCACTCGTAGATGTAGTGCACGGTTCTCACGCTAGATGGTGTTAGTAGAGACCTTCATGAAACAGCTGGGCAGACGGCGTCAGTGTAGAGCTGAACGTGCAGGTGTATTGTGTTTCTCTGACTGTTGCCGAGTTACCCCTGCGAAGTCGTTATGGCAACTTTAAAATAACAAAGAGTGTGTGAGAAATTTTGTTTCCTGCTTTAAAAAAGCTGCAACGGAGGCACACCAAATGCTTCAGGAGCTCTCCAGGAGGACGCTATGAGCCGCACACAGGTTTTCGAGTACTTTTGGCGCTTTAAACGTAGATGAGATGTGTGTTGAAGACCAAGCTCGTTCTGGACGCCCTTCAACATCGCGAAATGAGGAGAACATTGAAAAGATCCGCCAAAAGATCAACGAGGATCGTCGCCAAATTTCAGCAACGACAGGAATCAGTTGGAGCTCGTGCCAGCGGATTTTGAGGGAGGATTTACATATGAGACGTGTTGCTGCTAAATTTGTTCCGCGCCTTCTCACACAGGAGCACAAAACCATCCGCATGGATGTGTGTCAGGACTTGAAAACAGAGATTGCACGTGATCCAAACGTCATTACAGGGGATGAGAGTTGGTGTTACGGGTATGACCCAGAAGCCAAGCAAGCGTCAAGCAGTGGAGGACTCCCAACTCTCCCAGACCAAAAAATGCAAGGCAAGTGAGGTCAAATGTGAAGATGATGATCATTGTCTTTTTTGATGTACTTGTATGTTTTAAGGCGTCTGCGAGAGGATGTGAGGAGGAAACGCCCGCAACTTTGGTGATCCGGTGACTGGTTTCTGCATCACGCCAACGCTCCAGCACACACGGCCTTACGAGTGACCCACTATTTGGCATATCAGAGGTAATGTATCGTTCCCCACGCTCCGTATTCGCCGGAGCTAGCCCCGTGCGAGTTTTTCCTATTTCTACGAATGAAAGAAAACCTAAAAGGGGAGCGTTATGACGATGTGGAGGCGGTAAAAGCAGTGTCGCAAAGGGCACTGGACAATATCAAACTTGAAGGGTTCCAAACATGCTTCCTGCAGTGGGAAAAGAGACTTGACAAGTGCATCGCATCTAATGGGGAGTATTTTGAAGGTGACTGAAGTAATTTTGTAAAAAAGGTTCACCAATAAAAATTTTATGACAACAATCCGGTTTCTTTTGTGTTCCCCCTCGTATATTTCAAAATAAAATATTTCGTATGCATCATTATTATTTTACTCTGGTTGCGTATCTGTAGGCATTCAAGAAGTCCCAAGTTCAAACCTCGATCAGAGTGAGTTACTTGAATAAAGTTTTTCTGGTGTTTTCCCTTATGCTGAAAGATGACGCTCTTTGGATCCCTCGCTTCTTTGAGCACTATTTCACCCTTTAGTTCATTGTCCGACGTGATCAAACCAGCTAAAGGACATTGAAGAATTATCTCATAAGAACATTTATTATTTTCTTCTTAAAGTGCTTTAGAATTTAATTTATATACATTGCACTTGACATAGCATCTGTTTGTGGACTTTTGTTTCCTCTCCTCTGGTATCCTGAGCCCAAGTTCCTGTAAGAGAGGAAAACACCACTTTCATTTCCTTCCCTACTTTCTGTTACACTTTCTTCTGTCTTAAGATGTTTAAAATTCATCTTTCTCTTGTTTCAGAATTGTTCTACTCATTACTTTGCTTATACATTAACTTCCTCTTATATATAAAACATTTATTTAACATTATGCTCTAGAGTTCTCCCTTTTTAAGAATGTATTACATTCTTGAACTGATTTAAGTTACGAAAGTTTACCATTTTGGGAAGCTATTTAACAAAGTAGATGTTTGCAAGATGTAACTTATTTGTCGGTTCATGTTTCCACGAGCAATGTAATGGCCACGAAAACAAAAGAAATCTACGAGGGGGTGTTGTAAAGCATTATCACCCTTTAAAACTGAGACTGTAAAAGTCTGCAGAACTCCCTTTAAACCACTCTTCCACTTCATTAATGACGTCATTTTTGCTGTCAAATCGACGACCACGAAACGGATTATTAATTTCTAGGAACAAGAAAAGGTCACTTGGTGCGAGATCGGGCGAATAAGGTGGATGCTGTATCGTCCCAAAGCCACATTCTCTTGTTTTCTCAACTGCAACTTGAGATGACTGAGCTGGTGCATTGTCAGACAGTTGAGTGCAGAGGATCCACACCCATTAGTCCTGGACCCGTAGGTCCAAGGACCCGGGCCTCCTTCAACCGGGGAGCTATCCGAGCTGTCCCAAAGGGCGCTCGGCATCCTCCGCGGGGCTTTCCATAGGGCAAGACCCTGTTTCCTAACAAGCCCCCCATCTGGTCCTAGGGACTCAAGACGGGATGGAAGTGGATACGCCACTTACGCGCGTCAACACTCAATGTGAAGACTACCGATGTGGCCTCGGTGGGGCCGCCTGGTGATCTAGCACACCTTCTACTAGCTTAGCAGGCTAGTGCCCGGAAACTTAATGGCTTCCCTCAACCCCGTCCGAAGATGTACCCAATCTCCCACGGGTATCGGGAACACACTGCCCCCTCGAAGCCATCCCAATCCGAACAACTCCCGAAGGAGGGGCTCGGCTGTTCGGCCCGAGGTTCCTCTAGTAACGTCAGAGGTACCACGAGTGCTAAGAGTCCGCAGCGCCCGCACTTTGGCAGCTGAAAGGGACGGATCCCTTCCCCTACGGAGGCAGAAGACGAACAACTTGGAGAGCATACCGCGTCGCTTCTTAATCATAGCTGCTCGTTACTTCTCTATAAGATTGCAGTAGTATCTGCCAGTGATGATTTGACCCTTGGTAAGATAATCTGTCAAGAAGACTCCAAGACAATCCAAGAAAACTGAACGCATGACTTTCCCAGCTGACATTTGCACCTTTGCCTTTTTGTAAGGGAGAAATCAGCATGTTTCCATTCCATGCTCATGGTTTTTTCTCTGGATCATACTGATAGTTGCAGGATTCATCCAGGGTTACCAGACGATCAAAAAAATCATATTCATCCTGTTCCAACAGCATCAACTTCTGTCTTGAAAGATCACGCCATGTTTCCTTTTGGAAAGGGGTTAGCAAACATTGAACCGACCATGCAGACACCTTAGACATGTGCAGATCTTCATGAATAATTTTCCACACACTACCATAACTAAGATGTGTCTCATTCATGATCATTTGGATGGTTGCTCGTCTGTCTTCCAGTATTAAACACTCCACTTTCTTCACTGTGACAGCATTGACAGTCATTGACGGTCTGCCAGCTCTTGGCTTATCTGTCAGGCACATGTGACAAGTTTGAAAATTACTTCTCCAACTCACAATCCTGTCATATTATGGGCAATCATTTCTATCAACAACCGTCATCTCATCATGGGGTTACCGGACATGATGATGATGATGATGATGATGATGATGATGTGTATAAGGGCGCTCAACTACTGCGGTCATCAGTGCCCTTACAAAAACAAGTCCTGGCAAAAGCCAGATATAAAAATTTCCAAAAACTATATAAGTATAAATACAACTATTAAAATTGCACACACACACACACACACACACACACACACACACACACACACACACACACACACACACACATATATATATATATATATATATATATATATATATATATATATATATATATATATTTAAAAAAACAAGAAAAGGAAATATCAATCAAAACCTACTAAAAATTTCCTTCACTAAATCCTAAAGTGTAATCTAGAAAAGAACCTAAAACCTTCTCCACCACTGTGTTATCGTCCGCTAGCATTTCTGCAAAGCTGACCGGCAGCTGCAGAGACGTCCTAAGGTCTGCTAGGTGAAAACACTCTAGCAGCACGTGTCGTACAGATAACGCTTCATTGCAAAACGGACACAGTGGAGCAGGCTCCTTTTTAAAAAGAAAACTATGAGTAAAAAAGCAGTGTCCAATACGTAACCGAGCCAAACTCACCTCCTCGCGACGAGATGAACGACAGGAGGTAACCCAGGGAATCGGAAGTTCTTTGACAGATCTAAGTTTATTATTGCGGAGAGCGGACCACTCTTTCTGCCAGCAGGTTTGCACAGCTCTCCGCAATACGGCCCTAAAATCTTCCGATGTCACAGATGGTACTCGAACCCTGGGCTTCATGGTAGCCATCTTGGCTGCCAAATCCGCCATTTCATTCCCCCGCAAGCCTACGTGACCAGGGATCCATGCACACACTACGTTAACGCCAGAAGCGTGTAAAACGTGGAGGGCATCCTGTATACGCTGCACAATAGGGTGGTAGTTGTACAGAGTTACCGGACAGTTCTGCCCTTCAAATGCACGAACATGATCACACTACGAGCCTCAGCTTCCTCCATCTTACACCTCAGTCACCTCCGGCACCCACTGTAAGAACCAAAAGGATTCAAATCATTGATACTGCCAAAATAATGTCCTGAGTAATCAATAATGGCACTGAAAACTTTCTATCACTCCAGCATAGAAACTACCGGGTGATAATTAAAACTTTATGACATTCCCCCGTAAAGCTAAAAGGAAGACCCAAAAGAAAACATTCAGTAAATAAAACTGTCACAATACACTCACTAATTTCACATGTATTTCATGATACCCCATCTGTAGAGTTATTAACGAAGCACGCGAATACATAATTCATTAATATGAGCATCTTTAACTTTCAGCCAATTCCAAAACGACTTTCTGGAGCATGTTTACTAGACAGTAAATCTATTTGATATGAATTTCGTGAGGTACATATAAAGTAGTATTTTTGGGACATCCTTAGAAAATAGGAAATAAATTTGTTTTAAAGTACAAATACTCAGCTACTTATAGGGTATGAAGTTGTTTGGCTTCCTGGCCATTTACTTAGCCAATATTAACCATCCATTTCCTCATAATCTCTCCCTCTTAATTTATTTATCCTTCTTAACTATTTTATCTCTTTTGTCTCCGCAAAATTCCCTATATCCTTAATACCGTCACCCGAACGTCGAACTCCCTATAGAACAGGTCGGCAGTAGGGCCAGAGGGGAAGCATTCACACCACGCCTACGCATTTGTCTCGTGTCACTAACTGAAGGGATGATAGGGAAAACGGCGGGAGCCCTGTACCGTCTCTTATCCCTCCCACAAGACGTCTCGAAGCCTCGGGACAATTGTGAGCGCCGCGAAGTTTCCAGAAACGGCGATCTTCCCTATATAAGGCCTGTAGTTGGCGAGTCGGCTCAGTTCTTGGCGAGCAGCCGTGAGGAGCGCCCAGTGAGTGAACGGACCGGAAGACTGAACGTGCATCAGAGGAGTTGTACGTAACTGTGAGCGTGCAGTGGACCGGAAGACTGTACGTGCATCGGAGGAGTTGTGCGTAAGTGCGAGTGCAGAGTTGTCCTGTGACGGACGAACTGGTGAATTGTAATTCTGTACATTACGTAATTTTGTGTAAACGGCAAGTGTTCCGACTGTAATTCGGTGGAAATAAAGAACATTTTTTGAGTTGTGCATTTGGACTTTTAATTTCACGAACGCACAAAGTCACAATACATTCTACATGTATTTAGATTAACATCTTTAGTGTTACTATCAGAACATATTTATTTTCCCATATTTCTTTTTCTCCAATTTCCTAACTCCACACGTATTTCTTCTCCATATAGTACACAATTCTCAGTTACATCCCAATTAAACCAGGCTAAAGCCTCTCTACCCTATCACATACACGAGGTTTGTTCAGAAAGTATCACGGGCTTTGAATTTTCGCGCGCTACGTATATTCGATTTTTCACATTTTGTGGCATGTCCTTCACTTATGTTCAGAAGCTTGGCCATTTTGAATATTCAGTTAATTCTTGACAGCTTTTTGCTTGGACGTGTTGTGGAAAGTCTTCAATTTTTGCTATTCCAAAAAGTGAAACAACGAATCTGTATCAAATTTGATGTGAAAAACAAAATTAAGTGTGTGGATGCATTTCGAATGTTCACTGTGGCATATGGTGAAGCTTCCATGGACCTAAGCAACGTTTATCGGTGGTACAAATGGTTCTCAGAAGGTCGAGAAAATGCAATTGACGAAGAGAGTTCCGGACGTCCGAGCTCGTCAACAACAGACGAAAACATTAAAGAAGTGAAGAACCATCGAATAAACGTTAGAGACGTTTCTGAGGACCTAACCATGTCGATTGGCTACGTCATTAGATTTTATCCCATGATTTGGGGATGAGATGTGTCGCTGCAAAATTCATACCAAAGTTGCTCAATTTCCACAAAAAACACTATCGCATTTATGTTGCTAAAGGAGCTGTTGAACTCTGTCTGCGATGACCCAAATTGGCTCCAGAGCGTCATGACTGGTTGACGAATCATAGGTTTATGGTTATGTCGTGGAAACTAGAGCTCAATTATCACAATGGATGCTGCGACACGAGCCAAAACAAAACAACCTTAACCAACTTCATTGAATGTGACGGCTTTGCTTCGAGTTTTCCTTGACTGTAGCTGCATGGACAATCATGAGTTCTTGACACAGTGTAGATCGGTCAATGAGGAATATTACCTGCAAGTTATGCGCAATTTACATGAAGGAATCCCCAGAAACGCCCAGATTTGTGGAGGAACAAAAATTGGCTTTTCCACCATGATAACGCCCTTGCTCACACATCGCTGCTTGTGCGCGAATTTTTGGCCAAAAAGACCTCAGTTACGTATTCACAGCCACCATAATCCCCAGACCTGGTCCTCTGTGACTTTTTCTTTGTTCCCAAAATTGAAGAGGCCTTATATATAAAGATAAACATTATTAAATTGTAAGTATATAAGAATTTGTCTTTATAACGAGATTTAATAAATTCATTCATTCATTGATATAACTTCATAATCTTCCAAGGGTGCAAAAGGAAAATTTCCAAACTGGATTACACCTTACCTGAAAAATTTTTCGTAAATTTTAATTTTCACAAAAACGCTCGAAAGTTGTGGACTACAAGACCATTTATGTAAGAAATTAAATATATAAAGCACGGAGATAAGAGCTTGCCGAAAGAGATAAAGAAAGAGACAGATAGCTAAACGGAAGGTTCTCTTTCTTTTTTCTTACAGAACATTCCACTAATTGCTAGAAGAATGAGTGGAGGTACCTAAAAAAGGAAGCTTTGTATAGGTCTAGGGACAGTCTTAATTGAACTTGATAATTGTGTGCATGCAGCTGTGATTTGAAAGTGAACTATTTTGTTTATTTTGGTGTGCATAATTCAGGAGAGATTGTGATGGTATATGTTACGTCATTCTGCTGCCAAGGGTGAACAAAATGCCTTTCTACGGAAATAAAGAGCAATTATGACTTACAGCAACATGGATTTTTCATTCTAAGAACCCAAAAAGTCAAAATATATTAAATATATTAAGCTCGGTAATCAAAAGGAAATTCTTCCATAACTTCGTAATTTCTACAATTATTCACTCCTTATGCATAGAAATAGAAGGCAAGAAAATAACGACCACGAAAATTGTGAATCTCATGCATTCAGAAACCAAAATGCATGGTAAAGAATTAGTTTTTCTTATAAGCCTTGTATCAATCATTTATTTGTATAAATAAATGTCCCTAAGGCCGTGGGCGGTGCAAATAGAGGTTAATTCCGGTACCAACAGGTCACCATTACCTGTGCCAGACAGTAATGGATTGCTGCTACATCGTTATTATTTTATATAAACGTTTCAGGTAATTCAACACGTAACTCAATAAATATTTTACCTGCTATAAGAACTGTTAGTGATGGCTGTTCCATAAAGAATGATCATAACTTATTTTACGGACATAATTTTTCGCACTAAAATTCAGTTTTATTATATACTGTTAGCTTAATATGAAACAAACACGCCATAGTAGTTTCATTGATGGTACTCCTGGTTCCCACCTGTGAGAACCAGGCAAATAAAGACATGTTCAGTATCGCCTACCACTTCAATGCAGGCAAAACGCGAGGAATAATATGCGGCTTTGAAATTCATCCTTCGTCTCAACAAATCTTCAGTTGAGGCCTATATAATGATACAGGAGGCCTATGGAGAGTCCGTTCTTGCCTATAGCAGAGCTCGAAGGTGGCTTAAAATGTTTAAAGAGGGAAGACAATGAATTTCATATGAAGGTGGACCCGGTGCTCCAGTTACTGTTCTTACGGAAGAAAACATCAAGACTGCTGCTGCTATTGTGAGAGAGGATCGACGAATTACCTTAAGACCACTTACTGAAATACTGAACATTTCATTGAGCGCCACCCACACGTTGGTGACAGAAATATTACACATGAGACATGTTTGTGCGCGATCGGTTCCAAAACTGTTGATTCCCGAACAAAAGGACATTCGTATGCAGATCTGCATGTAGTTAAAGTTGATGATAGAGGAAGATCCAGAGGTTCTTTCAAAGTAACCATTACTGATGAAACATTTTGATCCTGAGAGCAACCAGCAGAGCTCAGTGTGGAAATCTCCTTCATCAACAAACCCCCCCAAAAGCAGATGTGGATGCTTCTGCTGGGAAAGTTATGTTCATCTCATTCTTTGATACTCATGGAATTGTTTATCAGAATGTTGTACCTGCACACACATCAGTAACTGTACAATACTACAGGGATGTCCTGAAAACATTGCAAGTCCATATCAGGCGCAAAAGGCCACATTTCCGTGAAGCAAGCTGGATGCTGCACCACGATAATGCGCGGCCGCATATTGCCAATGTTGTTGATGAATATCTTGCAAAAACCAACGTGAAGTGCATCCCTCACCCTCCCTATAGTCCGGATTCAGCACCATGTGACTTTTTCCTGTACCCTCACTTGAAGAAACGCCTTCGTGGGACGCATTATTCATCATCAGAAGCCGTGGTGAAGGCTGCGGAGGCGATTTTGAAGTATCTGTCAAAAATGGTTACCAGCATGTCTTTGAAGACTGGCACAAACGCTGGGACAAGTGCATCGCATTCAGGGGAGACTATTTTGAGAAGGGCCATCAAAATTATGAGGATGGCTAAATGTACGTTGTCAAAAAAAATTGTGATCATTCTTTATTGAACAGCCCACGCAAATTATTAAAAGCATTCCCCTAGTGGGAAATAATGGCCTGTCATTCTTTAACCAATAACAATTCTTATTAATTCAAAATTTAGCAAAACCTTTTGTCACCTTATGTTACACGTAAACGTATCTCGTCCTTAGTTAAGTGATAGAACTGAATCGTTTTTCGATACTCACCTTGTGGAGGCTAAGGTTTTGACCAGGGGAAGACAGGTAGTGGTAGTGTGACGTCAGCTTCCTTAGCTGTAACCGCCAACTATGCCCCCGAACAAAAGATAGGTTAGCGTGTAACGTCACCACGCCGATTTCTGCTACCCAAGCGGAAGGAAACAGTTTGATGTGTTGGGCTTCTGACAGCGTAGGAAAGACAGGAAACGTATCGGGTATTAATAATACGTAAACCTTACATCTTGTGTGTTGTAATACTAATGCTGACTGCTTTAATTACACAAATAGTAACAGTTTATAATAATTACGTTTTATGAAGGCGTAGAGCCAGACTGAAAAATTCAGTGCCATAGCCGGGATTTGAACCTCGGATTTACTGGTCTCAGTTCAGCCGCGCAAAACCATTGAGCTACAATGGCCAACGTGCCGATATTACATTAAATTCTCCATCAGACTCGTGTTTTTTTCCGGTAAACTACTAAGAGTTCTCATAAACACGAGAGACAACTACCTTAATGACGACTTACTATGCTATAAGTACTTTAAGGCCCGGGCTTTATAGTTCGGACCACTATTAGGTACAATTAGTGGACATTAAAAATCAGCAGGTCAGAGAAACACAATACCACACTTGCACGTTCAGCTCTACACTGACGCCGTCTGCACAGCGGTTTCATGAAGGTCTCTACTAACACCATTTAACCTGAGAATCCTGCACTAAGTCTACGAGTGGCTACACCCTCGGAGTCCGGTTTGTTTTGGGTCCTCCCAAGTATCGTCGGATTCTACTCATTATGAAATAATAAAATTGTTTTATATATTTTAATATAAAGAGTTTAAATTAAACTAAATGTTAATGGTTTATATTTAGAAATAAAGTTTATCTATTAGACATTACTTTTGTGGAGGAGGCTTTCTTAGTGTCCAAAGAAAAGAGAATTCCAACCCATCACATAGGGAACAGCTTTAAAAGGAACTGACTATCAGTATATTCCTCATCACATTTTCAGTCGGTGACATCAGTGCGAATGATGAACAGATAAGCAGCGCGCTCACCCAAGTTACACCCTACATGTGCAGCCACCAAATTACAATTGAAACATGAATATTCGTATATTACGCAAATGTTTTAAGTATTTAATGTAAATTGTAGTTTATGAATTACTTGTTTTTCTAATACCAAGAAAATACCAGCGGTACATGCGTATAGCTTTGTATGTTACGTTAAGGGATAATTCGTCATTGTCTCCAACATCTGAGTACTGCAAATTTATGATAATAGGTTCCCAAATCTCATTACCTGCTGTTTCTTTCCAAAAGTCGTCTTCTTGTAGTTTATCTGATGTCTCACGCAGTTTTCCCAGTGTTGTTGTGTTCCTTGTCAATTTCTTCGAGAATAAGTCGTTCAACTTCAGTCACTTTAAAAGTATTATTTCTGTTTGCAACATAATTTGAGCCCATATTAACTCTATTGGATTGTTCTAGCAGTAGTAAGGGAGGGAAGGGGGATCGCGCCTCATTGATCCAGCTGATACACTTCTTTCATGGAAGAGCATCAGAATACTCCGTTGAACTCTAGAGTAAATAGAGATTACAAACCATTCATAAATAAAGATATTGTGGCGAGCTGACATTATAAGAAACATTATTTCAGATATCTTCCATTATTATAAGAATTTCTTAGTAAGTTCAGAACTTGGTTCTGTTGTGTAACAGAGAGGATGTCGCACCTCTCCTGGGATTATCTTAACTTCCGGTTTAAGCGCGCAACCTCCGTCCTGTTCGGAATGTGCGTCACATAGAAGTCCCTATGGGTTAGCCACTTCCTGTTGGTAAATACCGAGAGGAACTGTTGTAAGATTCTGAAGTTTATAAATTCCTAGAAATGTACTTAGTACGTCAATTATTAAGGATATTGTGGTATTGACCGGATGTGGAAATAATTTATAAAGTATAAGACACGTCATCTTGGGGCAGTCGCCCGGGTACTCCACGAAGGACGGCTGTCTGGCGAGTGCCCCTCTTGGGTTAGTCGTCGTCAACAACAAAGCTCGTACATCTCCCAAAGGTAAGCCAGACAATTGTCAAAGGCCCATATTTTGCTTGTCATTAAACGCTTTTTGGTAACTGAATCTTAAGTGTTCTGTTATAACAAACCTGAGTGCACGTCCCCATCCCTATGTCACCAAAATAGGTCGTAACAATATAATGTGACCAGACACGTTCTGCCAGACTAGCAGGAAGTGTATCCTTTCCTCTCATCGAATTTGACAAACACCTTGGCCTATTCAAAGTACATATTTCTTTTATCACGTCATGTCAAATGTTTACGTTTCAGTTGTAATTTCAAATATACGTTCACGCATACATGCCAACCAATAATGATATTCATTACAGTACTTACGTCACAATGCATTGTTATAGTATAATGGTATCTACTTTATATTTTGTTTTAGACAAACTACTTTAGATAAAATTATGGGGTTTTTACGGTTATGTTAAATACATTACTCTGTCCTTCCTAATGGATCACTTTTTGGAAAATCTGAATTTTTGTCTTAGCGCGAATAGTATTTATTAGAGATTGATTAGTTTGGCGTTCGTCACACAGAACTTAGGGGGATGCAATACAACAACACCACAAGACTCCGATTGGTTGTTCGTCTAGTAAGCTCAAGGGCAAAAACCTTCCTATTTGAAGCACATAATAATAACTTTTATCTAAAATAGTATTTAGAAATTACGCAAAGCTCGGTGGAATTAATTATTTGCTACCTCCGCGTCCGTAGCTTAAGAGGCAGCGTGTCTGCCTCAAGTTTGAGAGGTCCCTAGTTCAAAACTTTGTAAAGGTGAGTTATCTAGATAATACTTTATCCTAAAAATTGAATGTGTGGTAGCTCTAAACTCTATGGAATCTGTGACCATTTAATTTCTTCCATTTGTCGTCCGATATGGCCTAACAGTTAAAATGATGTATAATCCTTTTTTGTGTGAGAAAAGTTCTGTTGTGCTGAATGAAGTTACATAAAAGTTCCTTATCATTTAAACACTGTCGTTTATTCAAATATTTAAATGCATATAGTTAACAAAGAAAAATTTTGATTGACAACTCTGTGCATATTTGCAGGCGGTAGTTGTGCCGTTTTAGTACTGTCCCAAACTATTGCACATTTTTTCCTCTCCCACAGCAACTGCAATAACAACAAAAGGCCTCCACGCTGGTACATGCCAGACATTTCATCTACACGAAGAACCGCCGGCGGTCTTCAAACAAACACAATGAACTGTAATATCATTAATTCACAAGCACGCACTCATAATCAGATCCGACCAATGGGCATGTTCCGGTAAACAACATAAATCAGCGGACACGCGGACGGACCCATCAAATAGACTTCTAATTAATAATTTTGACAGCCATACCCGTCCCATTTAGCAGTGCAATTCATGAGGAAAGGCCTCGGCGTCGTTAGCTGCAAAATATGCTAAAATCATCTCCGCTAAATATAACACTTCCCCTAGAGCAGAAGGAAATGTAACTTGTATAGTTTTTCTCCTGCCCTGGACTCTAATACTAAGACCGATCTCTGGTTAACCAATGGGAAAACTGAGCACCATTGGCCATAGGCCATAAGGGACCATACACTTATACAGTGTGATTCATATACATCTGAACCATTTCAATAAGTCATAAGTTTTGAACGAATAATACGACACACGTGCAACTTTAAGAGAATAAAATACACAATTGGGAGGTTAAAATACCATATCTATATCTTACAGAAGGTGTTGGAAGTGGCCTCAACCAGCATCTATACTGTGACTTTGAGGGTTCGGGAAATTAAAAGTCCCTTTGCCAGGGGCGGCTGGTGGCTCTGAAAATCGGTGGTTCACAAACTTATCCATGCAATTTAGTTTTTTTAAAGTAACAAACGGTTGTTTAAGCCTACCACTATAGACTGCTGTATACACAAGTTAACGGTAATTCACAGCGTATAACACAACATGCGTATTTCAGAAACACTCTAGAGCATAACACTCTTCTATTTATGCAGCTAAAAATGGACTTGATATCTCTTCATGGCAGACTTCAAGTGTACATTGCAAGATTTCTTTCTGGATTGCCTTGGAGGTCCCCTTAAACACTGTAACATTCTCCAGATAGGTTTTTCAGAACACAGTCTAGCTCTGCACTGAAGTTTATCAGTCCTCGAAAAATACCAGGATTGATTGACGTAGCTGAATCATCCTGTCCTCGTAGAGCTAACTCAAAGGTTCCACAAAACCTAATGCAGTTAACAATAATGTTTAAAACATACCTATTTTGAGCCACTTTCTGGCTCTGTTCTTCAATTGTTCTCCGATATGCACTGTCCATCTGCTTTGCAAAGTGAGATTTGTGATGGACAACACGGCGCTGGGGCGGGTTTTCTCCGGGATCTCCGGTTTCCCCCGCCATCTCATTCCACCGGTGCTCCATCTTCATCTCCTGTATCATTAGTGCCATCGCCTGCGGTGCCATATGTAGTAAAAGCGGGCGTTAAACACTACAAATTTCATCTGCTTTGCTATATTTACATTGCCAAGCATAGAAAAACTGTGTTTTTCGTGTGCAGTTTTTAAGTTACGTGTTTTTAGCGCGATCATGAAGATGCTGCAAAGCATTCACGCCATGTTTTGTCCACGGACCTTCACCGCCAAAGAGAACGCAAGGAAAGCAAAACAGGTTATTTTTAATATTACAACCACACATCAAATTATATTTCTCATATACATTGTTGTTAAAGTTCCTGTTCAAATATCTTGTCTTTGTTTTGACTACCTATGTGATTTTTATATTTGGCGTGGGACTTCCAAGTCGCTTATTTTCGGTATTTTCTTCTAAGCTCATTTTTAAAAAGGGTGTGCTAATAGACCCTTTATGGAATTCATTGTTTCTCCTTATATAACACAATATACTTGTATTTAAATAAATCACTCTTATTCACTACTCAAAGCACGACATATGTTACAAAACACGGCACAAAACATTTGGCTGTGCTCTGGTAGGTAATAGTAATCTGTGGTAATATTTCACCGATGCGAACATTTAATATGAGAATAATAGGTGGCGCTGAAAACAGAAGGAGAAGGCTTGGCATTCACTATTCTCTGGCTGCTAGGTTAACCAACCTTATGCAGCCATAAGCCCCGCCCTTCCCCCCTACTTGCCTCGGCACGCCCTAGGTTCATCCTGCCCTATACCTCCCCATTGTATACCAGTGGTTTGCAACTGAGAGTGAACTACTTGGCACCTGCAAACAATACAGAGCGCTGAGGGCCACTGCACTAGACAAGGTCGAACTGAACGCCAAATGGAACATGCCCTTGCATTAAAGGGAGACCCAGCATTTTGGTTGCAGCGCAAACATGCTACACCTTTGAGAAGCCGCCCCTGCTATTTGCACAAACTCAAAATGTTCTTTATTTCCACCGAATTACTGTTGGAACACTTGCCGATTACATAGAATTACGTTGCGCACAAAATTACAATCCACCAGTTCGTCTGTCACAGGTCCACTCCACACTCACAATTACGTACAACTCCTCTGATACACGTACACAGTCTTCCAGTCCGTTCGCTCGCTAACACTGCGCTCCACGGCTGCTCACCAAGAACTGAACTGACCATGCCATGTCATGTGGTGCTGGCTGGCTGTATATAGACAGAAGGCTTTTGCTGCGTGCCCACCCGTTAAGGGTTTTACCGCAGGTAAGATAGATTTCGGGATGTTGTAGGGTGAAATATGGGTTTTTATAATGGTGTTATTTATGAGGTTACAAGATGTACCTGGGTGTTGAAGGACAGGATGCAACACCTTGCACCCTGGTGTTTTTATTAGTGTAACTTTGGGGAAATAATTTTGATGCCAAGCAGCTTGGAAGGATTATGTGGAGCTCAGCTTTAGCTGCTGTTCGGATTAGCTCCTAGGTTATCTCGGATGCCCGCAAGCCATGCGGGGTAACCGGTGTTGTCTAGAGCGACGTCTAGTGGGGTCATAATCTCCCAGGGATATGACAAGGGCGCTTCTGTGGTTGGGTAAACTTGCGTATAATTTTGAAGCCGGGCGCCTAATTTCATCCTCCACGTATTGAAGACTCGAGGCCTCGTGAAGCAACCTGGTAGGAAAATAACGTCCCACAGAATATATAGACCTAAGTCCTCTATTCTGTGCACGTTGGAGCCATGCTAGCCAGCTGTCTGCAGCCATGCCCCAGATCTCGCAGGCGTAAAGCATAACCGCGATTACCAGCGCTCGGAAGAAGCTTCATGCCAACTGGCATCCAGGTTGACCCCAGCTTTGGATACAGGGAAGCAATTGCTCCCTGTACCTTCGCCGCTCGGTCCCTGATGTGTTGGCGAAA
This sequence comes from Mantis religiosa, assembly GCA_030765055.1. Classification (NCBI taxonomy): domain Eukaryota; kingdom Metazoa; phylum Arthropoda; class Insecta; order Mantodea; family Mantidae; genus Mantis; species Mantis religiosa. Next base: position 145,547 of record JAUKNK010000611.1, on the reverse strand, counting down.
AGCTAGACCCCTGTCTAAGTTAACACCTAGGTACTGGACAGAGTTGGTCCACTCTATCCTTCGACCTCGGTAGCTGAAGTTGGGGCAGTCTGCGGGGGTGTGGCGCTTTGTAAATAGTATGGCGTGGCTTTTGTCCGGATTAACGGACATTCGCCAACGCCTACACCACTGCTGCGTGAGACGGAGATGTCTTTGTAAGGAGTTGCAGGCTCTGAGGATGTGTTTGTCTTTGCACTGAACTGACTTTGCTACTGCTTCCCTTACATACGCAGATCGCTGTGTCTGGAACTTTCGCGGTTCAGTGAATCACCCCGATGGTTCCAGACGTCAGGGGGAGGGGAAACAGATGGTAAAGTGCCTCGAGATACTTCCCTAACCGTCCCCTTCAGTGAACGCCACAGGATAAATGGGCAGGCGTGGCCTATATGCCTCCTGTCGTCCACCCAGCTGCTAGCTGGTCGTGCCTTCCGACTATTAGTTGACAATACTGTTAGGTGAGGGTTGTCGGGCCTAAAGGTAAGGGGCTTTACGTACAAGCCTGTATAGTAACAGGAAACGTAGCTATGGGGCCTAAGAAACTTAGGGAGGGAGAGTAAAATAAATATCTAAATTCAAAGCTAAATTAATAAATGTATTCCAAAATTCATAGTGCTTCTACAACGCACTCCCTGGATCTTGATGAGATCATAGGTGCTTTATGAATATTTAAATACACAGTGACATTGTAAATATTCCTTTAGCGATGTGTTGGTTATATGACTGAACCTTGTGCAACTGGCAAAGGATGTCTAGACCGGTGCACCCCACTGGCGATCTAACTTTTAGTAACACTTTTAAAATAAACTCTTATTAATATTTACGGAGCAATCTCTCGAGTTCATCCAACATAGAGCCCAGTCTAGAGTCCATCAGAAAGTCCCCACGTGGGCTAACTCAACCAAGCTTAAATAAATTAAAAAAAGAAGGTTATAAGAATCATTACTAACACCCACAACAGATGCTCCTGTAAAGACCTTTTTAGAAGATCGCTTCAAAGGTTTTAACCACCTCTACATCGCTTATTCTTAAAAGGTACTTAAAATTAATTGGGGCAACATTGTAAAACACTATAAGCTAGATACTGACACTTTAGTTGTATTTAAGGGGGATTTAGCGATTTCCTGTGAAAGGAGCACGCTTAATCGTGATGCTGGATTTCAGCTCAGCTCCTTTTCGCAACGTCTTTAAAAATGGAAATCCGTCGATTTAAGAAGCAAAGATCAATAGAGCTTGATAATCTTGTTAAGTAGTTACGTTTTTTGACACAATTTTCAATACTCACGCCATCTCCTGACCTGGCAGTTAATCTATTGAAAGCAATCTTTTGTTCAGTAATGCGAGTTTTGATAGTGTTTTGTCTTTGTTTATATTGGTGTTATTTCCAGTGTTTCATTTGTGGCCCCGTAGGGGAGGGGATACATCCCCTTCAGCTGCCGCACTGCGGGCGCTGCGGACCCCTAGCACTTGTGGTACCTCTGACGTTACTAGAGGAACCTCGGGTCCCTCTCTGATGGGGAGTTGTTCGGATTGGGTTGGACTCGGAGGAAGTGGTTCCCGATACGCGTGGAAGATGGAGTACGTCTCCGGACGGGGTTGAGGGAAGCCGTAATATTCCCACGTACTTGACAGCATAGCTAGTAGAAGGTGTGCTGGATCTTAAGGCGGCCCCACCGAGGTCATATCGGTAGCCTTCCCATTTTGGACGGCCGCGCTGTGGCTCAGTGATTAGACCGCTTGGCTCTCACCAAGGCGGCCCGGGTACGATCCCAGGCGACCGCAAAGTGGGATTTGTGGTGGACAACACGATGCTGGTTCGGGTTTTCTCCGGGACCTCCGGTTTCCCCCGCCATCTCATTCCACCGGTGCTCCATCTTCATCTCATGTATCATCAGTGTCATCGCCTGCGGTGCCGTATGTAGTAAAAGCGGGCGTTAAACACTACACATTGCATTATTATACCCATTTTGGAGTTGGCGCGCGTAACTGGCGTATCCACTTCTATCCCGTCTTGAGTCCACAGGACCAGATGGGGGGTGGCGGCTTGATAGTCTCTAGCTCTTGCCATATGGAAAGAGCCTCGGAGGCGCCGGGCGCCCTTTTGGGACAGCTGGGTAACTCCGTGGTCGAAGGGGGCCCGGGTCCTTGGTCCTACGGATCCAGGACTAATTGTAGCAGAACCTCTGGCATTAACTGTTTCATTTGTGGTTATTATAACATTGATGATGGGAGAGATGCACACTCACGAAACATCGATATCTAATCGTCTTTTCACCTGGCTTGTTTCCCGAGAAAAAAGTGGGCGTATTTGTCGCCAGGAAAGCTTCAGGTTTTATAAAACCTAACTTGTTTAAAGAAACTGAAAAAAGACTTAGCAGAATTAAGAGTCATAGAAGATTCATTACTTGACGGGAGAGCGAAAGTAATAACTAAAAATGCGAATATAAGGTTCAAAGATAAATCTACATTAAAATCCAAACCCATTATCTCAGCAGAAGAAAGGAAAAAAAAAATAAAAAAAGATAAGATAGAATGAAGAAATACTGGGAACTAAGAAGAGAACAACATACAGGGAAATGATTGGTTCAACGTACCCCAAAGAGGGTGAAACAAAAAGAAGCAGAAACGTTTCTCTAACGAGCCCAGGGTCCATCGAGCTCATTTACCCAACATTCATACTTAAGGATACGGGAAAGAACTCGATTTAGAGATTGCTATGGGAAAAATGAAACTCAAAAAGGCAGCAGGATGGGACAAGATATCACAAAAGATGATAAAGTACGCGGGGGACAGGGCACATAATTATTTGGTTAAACTAATGAATGAGGCATGGAATCTCGAGACAATACCGAAGGATTGGCAAAGAAATGTTATAGTACCGATTTATATGAAAGGAGAAACGTTGAAATGTGAGAACTATAGAGCGATATGCCTATCATCAGTATCCCTTAAACTGTACACAAGAATAATTGAAAGAAGATTGAGAAAGGAAGTAGAAGGAAAGATGGAAGAACAAACTGCCTTTAGAGAAGAAAGACAAACTCAAGATCACATTTTTACAATAAGACAAGCGGTGGATTTAAGGTTGAGTAGGGAAAAGGAGATATATGCAGCTTTTTTAGACATAAAAGCAGCTTTTGATACGGTACCACATAAGGAGATATAGAAAGCCCTAAGGGAATTAAAAGTTAAATAGAAAATGATTAAAGTAATAAAGAGCCTATATAAAAAAGTAATAGGGACACTTAGAATATCAGAAAGACTATCGGAGGAATTTGAAATGAGAAGTGGAGTTAAACAGGGAGATATTTTGAGCCCTCTGCTGTTTAATATGTTTATGAATCAAATAATCAGACATTGTAATAGAAGAACAAACAAAATGAGAGTAGGGTACTGGAAAATGAGACCGGTATATGTGCAAGCTCTGATTTATGCGGATGATATTGTTTTAATGGCGGAAAACAAGAGAACCTACAACAATCGATAACAGAATGGGCTAGTACCTTGGAAGAGAAAGATATGAATCTAAATCCAAAAAAGAGTAAAGTAATGACATAAATATTAAAAGCAGAAGCATTATTAACAGTGAAGTATTCTTCATATTTAAGTTTGAATTTATGAGTCACTATGTTTACACTCCGTCTTCACGTACTTGTTGTTGCATAATTGAAATGTTTTCAAGATCATTCGATCTCATCCTCAGCTGTTTGGTGACTCTTAAATGTTTTCAAGATCATTCGATCTCATCCTCAGCTGTTTGGTGACTAGATGAACCTTCCTCTTCTTCCACTACTACGGAGCTCCGATCACTCTGCCATCTGGTGTTAGGGGCATTAAGTTTTAATACTTCACTTAATGCCAGGATTTCAAAATTTATAACTTTATCACGGTTTTTGTTTATGAATATTTTTTCCCAAATATCCAATTCTATGGGTGTACTTAAAGATTTTAACAGTTTAATGTTGTCGCCAATGTTGTGGTTTTCTGTCCAAAAATGGTGTGAAACTTCAGATTTTTCTGTTTGTTTCAACTTTATGTTCCTCTGGTGTTCTTTTTGCCTGGTTAACAAGTTTCTCTTAGTATTTCCTATGTAGCTTTTTTCACAGGTTTCACAATTAATCTGATAAATTCCTGATTTCAAATTGTTGGGGATTGTATTTTTAGTGGTTTATTTAGCAGGTTCCTCAGACTGAATTTGTTTTGGGGTGTTAGTTTTAAGTTTAGTCTTTTGAAGATTCGTTCAAATTTTCTAAAAGCCCATGGATGGTAGGTGAATTTTCTATATTGCCAATTTGTGTTTTCAAGTGGTGTGAGAGTGGTATTTTTTTATCTTATCTTCAGTTTTTCTTTCCTCTTCATCATGTTCCTTATGATGGCTGGGTTGAATCCATTTAATACCGCTATGTCTTTTATGTGTTGTTGTTCTTTCAAAAATTCATCCTTACTCAGTGGGATGTTGTATGTCCGGTGAATTAGACTTCTAAAGGCAGCTAGTTGATGTGAAACTGGGTTGTATTCATTTTTCTTTGTGTAATTATCTATGTGTGTGGGCTTCCTGTATATTCCAAAATCTACACCATGACGATTTCTAGTTATCTTGAGCTCCAAAAAGGGTACGGTGTTGTCTCTTTCTACTTCCATAGTAAATTGGATGTGATTATCTTGCAGGTTTAGTAACTTTAGAGAATCTTCTCTAAGTTTTTCCGGGATGATAGCAAAAACATCATCAACATATCTCTGCCAAAATTTATAAATCTGTGGGAAGGCTTTTACTATGTGTGTTTCAAAATAGCTCATGTATAGGTCTGCTAAATTAGGCGAAAGTGGGCTCCCCATAGCTAATGCTTTTGATTGCCTGTAGAATTTTTGGTTAAACATGAAGTAATTATTCCTTATGCATAAATCTGTAAGATTGATAATGTGATCTATTTCTCTGGGATCCATTGTAGTCTGGGTTAGCCAGTCACCAAACAGCTGAGGATGAGATCGAATGATCTTGAAAACATTTCAATTATACAACAACAAGTAAGTTAAGACGGAGTGTAAACATAGTGACTCATAAATTCAAACTTAAATATAAAGTAATGACAGTTGTTAAAGAGGAAACAGAGACAGAAATGCAAATTTTCTGGAAAGGTGAAAAGTGAGAAAAAGTGACAAGCATTGAATATTTAGGGGCGAGTCTAACTAAAAATGGAAGAATAGATCAAGAAATTAACAATAGAATTAGGAAAGCAATACATATATATTACCAAATTAATAATACAATAATTGGTGAAACAGAAGTAAGTGAAACCACTAAAATGAGAATATATAAGCTGTCAGTCAGTTTTATTATATGGAGTGAAAGCTGGACATGCAAGTAGATTAACAGCAACACAGATGCAATACTTAAGGAGAGTAGCTGGATATACAAAGAGGGATCAAGTTAGAAACGTAAAAATAAGAGAAAAAGTTAAAACAGGAATGCATACTTAAGACAATGGAAAGAAACCAACTAAGATGGCTGGGACACTTAGTAAGGATGAATGAAGAAAGATTACCTAAAAGAATATTTGAAGCAATAGCGGAGGGGAAAAGAAGAATAAGAAGACCTAGGATGGAATGGAGACAATATATGGAAAGAGTGGCTGTCGGACATGGGACGGCATTGAGAGAGGTTGGCGCAGGATATGATCGAATACAGAAAGTGGCTGAAGGAACCCGACGCCTAACGGCAGCAGGGAATGTGAAAGAAGAAGAAGGAAAGAACTCGCAGAAAGCGGTATCCAGTTAACCCACTCTGACCGAGTATCGAACTCTGTTGCCTTGTACGTGAGGTAGACACTCCACTACCTATGGTACAGAAGTAGGCAAGAAAAGTTGTGCAAATACGACATGAGGCTACCTACTTTAAGAAAGGTTGGGGTTTAGAAGAAGTCCCTTTGCAATAAAACTTGAAATGCAACAAGCCATATATTAGCTTTTTCTTATTCCCCCAACCCTTCTGTTGCAGCAAGGGAAGGGTTGAAGAAACAAGCAGCAAGAAAATTGGAAAGTGAAGCGGCAAATGGGGGACATTTCAGTGAGAAAAGCAAACTAGGATTTACACTGCACTGATTGGATGAGGGAATTCAAAGGAAACTGTACATCTGCGAGACTGGTCAGATCTTGGATGGGTGCCCGTTCACAAATGGAGAAGCACAAAGCTTTTTCTGTTTCTCATCTTCCCGCTATGATTCCTGATGTTTAGTTTCCATTTGTAAGTTCTGTAATGAGGGTCATTAGGGACCAGAAACGAATCAGGGTCAAACTGAGCATCATAAGATTACGATGAAACATTTGAATCCATTAACGATGTAATCTTGACTCAGTGGATACTGCAACCAGTTCAAAATAGGCACTTTACCACTTTAAAACGTATTTGGAAATATAGAAATGTTAATATCGAAATCGCGTAAAAAATTTACTAAATTCCACAATCCTTTTAATAAAGCCCTAAACTGTAAAACCTATACCTTTCTCTTCTATATATTAAAGCGTAGAGATTATACGATTTGTTGCACTAAAACATAAGTTTTTGATTCCTGAATTAAAAACCTTTTATGAAGAAGAACAGGAAGAAGAGGAAGATGAAGAAAAATAAAAGGAAGAAGAGGTATAAGAAGAGAAAGAAGAGTAAGAAGAGGAGGAAGAGGAGGAAGGAGAAGAAGAAAAAGGAGGAGGTACACGTTTCTGCACCTGCATATATGTGAATAGAAACTTCACTACGAATCTTACAGGACGAAAACAGTAAAAAAAAAATCACTTAAACGGATCAGATTATTTTGTGTTTCAAATGGGAAGGTGTTTGTCCTAGGTGAGCAGCCAATCGGAGTCCTGCGGTGTTGACGTATTGCATTGCCACTAAGTGCTGTGTGACGAGCGCCAACCCATTCAATCTGTATGAAATACTATTCGCGCTAAGACAAAAATTCATATTATGCCAAAACTTATTCATGTGGAAGGTAGAGAGTAATGCATCTAACATAACTATGAAAACACCATATTTGTAGCTCAAATAGTTTTTCTATTACCTGTATTATAACAATAAATCGTGACGTAAGCACTGTATGACTTTAGCATGTATGCGTGTACGTATATTTGTAATTACTCACAACTGAAACGTAAAAGTTTGACATGACGTGATAAAAGAATTGCTGTGAATAATCCAATTCGAGCGAGAGGAAACAAATTTCCTGCTGCCCTGGTAGAGCGCGTCTGGTTACATTATATCCTTGTTTAAGAATGGTTCGTAATCTCTATTTACTCAATAGAGTTCAAAGTGGTTGGTGTATGTATGCACATATACTTTTAATTACTCAGAACTGAAATTTAAACTACTGACATGACGTGGTAAAAAATATTACTGTGCATAAGTCAAGGTGTTAAGTTCGAGAAAGAGCAAACACTTCATTTCCTGTTAGCCTGTGGAATGCTGTATGCTTATGAATGCATGCTGGGTAAGAAGTGTTTATTTACTCTGGGGAGTTCAGATCAATATCATTCAGTTGTTCTTTACACAACAGTAGAGTAAGAGTTAAATAGTGCAATGGCTTCTTGCGGTGAATTTAGTGGCGAGTCAAAAAGGCAGGTATTGCGAAGTCAGGCTGGGAGTGCTGTTTTTAAGGCGTACACGTTCTTCAAAAGAAATTTTCGGAAACAGAAACTGAAAATGAGTTACTGCAAAGAGTACTTCCGTTTAAAAACATGGAAAAAGTGTATCAGCTGGATCAACTTGCAATTGAAATGGGGCATGAGGTAATGCGCCTCCCACATTACCACTGATCGCTGCTCTGCTCGCTGCTCAGTGTTTTCTGAGAGGTTGTCATATTCACCAACGCGAGCCCGCTCGCTGATTGGTCCGCGTCGAAAATTTTACTCATTTCCGACTCGGGGCCGAGACTCCGAGGAAGACGGACCATCTACTACAGCCGCTCGCCACACACCATGGGGAAGAGGAACGCCGGCAAGAAGGGGAACGCCGCCAAGAAGAAGCAACCTAGCCGGGCAACGAAGCTACAGTCGCCGCAGCCTTCATCTGCCAGCAGCTCTCCAGCCACCTCTAGGGCACCATCTCTCGCCTCTCTGCCGGTACTGGCAGAGGGGGGCGAACCGTCCGGAGAGCCTCGGGGAAAGTTCTGGGCCAGCACCGAACCGGCTCTAGTCACCGCCCGCCTGCCCAGTCCTCCGCTTACACGCCTGGCTGCCGGACGCTCTCGGCCTGCATTAGCAGGCTCCACGTCCATGCAGCAGGACGCAGCTCCAGCATACTCCGCAGCTACTCCAGCCAACCAGTCTACCCGCAGCACAGCCACCTCAAGCCACCTAACCTACGCCGAGGCCCTCTGCTCTTCTCCAGCCGCAGGTCCTACGCTGCCACCAACAAAGGAGTCCTACGCTGTCTACACTCACGAACACGCTGTACCGCACTCGGCAGTTATCCGCGGGGTCCCACGAGATCTCCCTATGCGCTACATACTCGCCGCCGCTCAACAGCTCTAGCCCTCTACTCTCAAGACTACTAGAATCACCACGCGCCATGGGCCTTAAAACCTTGTCCGGCTACAGCTCGCCGACATAGCCGACTACGAGGCTGCCTTGAGGACGGGCCTGCCCTTCTTAGGGCAGTGTCTCAGCTTCGAGGCTAGCAGAGCGTTACGCCATCACACATGTCGGCGCTGCTGTGGCTACGGACACGACGCCTCAACGTGCAACGCTCCACCTCGGTGCCACTATTGCGGTGCCTCATCACTGACATCGGAATGCACGCGCCACGACCTTCGCCGCCGCCGACGCTACTGCGCCACCTGCGATGGCCTTGGCCACTACACAGGTCAGGCACAGTGCCCGCTCAATCCAAACAGGCGTAGAACCACCACACCGGCAGCTCCTGTCCCGGGCTATTCCTCACCACCTACGCCAGCCTTCTATGAGGAACTCAGCACTGCTTCAACCAAGATCCAGTCCGAACTTCACAACACAAACGACCGCCTGGCTGCCCTGGAGACGCAACTCGCCTCTGCCGCCACGACCATCCAGCCGACCGCCATAGACACAGCCCCAGACACCGCAGAGATCATCACACAGCTTGAGGAGACCATCATAGAGGCGACAGCAAAGAGCTTCCACACCTTTCTGACCTATTTCACATCTGAACTCACAAAATTCTCCACCCGCCTTGATCGAATGGGGGATGTTATCAACAAACTTTCAGAAGCAGAACACAAGTACCATAACCTAGTGCCACTCATTACGCAAACTCACCAATCTGCAACCGTGGACATCCCCTCTTCACTCCAGACCTTAGCCAACGGACTGGACAACAGCAAGATCGACCTGCACAGGATCGTTCGGACACTCCAAGCCCACCACGACTCATACGACCACAAGCACACCATCGGCGAACAAATGAGAGCTATAAATTTAACAGTTAACCCATACTTGGGACATCTACGCCGACTGAACACTTAGTACCGTCCACCCTGACTCCCCAGTTTGGCTTCCAGGGCGCAAGCCATGCCTGCCAGCCTGGCCTTACACTTTATGCCAGACAGCAAGATAGTTGCTGCTCGAAATAAACGAGAATTTCCAGAGTGCTTATTGCGGGATCTGCTCAAACCTGCACACACTTTCCCTCACCTAACCCCGCTTCCACATAAGAAGCGATGATCCTTGTTTTTTTTTGTTTCAATAAAGCTTAAAAAAAATGGTCCGCGTCATTTTCTTGGCGGCCAGTATATATATGGTTCACCCCAGCCCTAACTCATTCATGCGTTTTAAAGCCGGGGAAAAATCCGGCCTTTCCTTCCAGTTACCGCTCCATCAGCCTTCTCCCAGTTTTATCGAAGGTCTTCGAAAAACTGCTCCTCTCCCGGCTCCTTCCTCACTTAGAGGAAAGGGGCTTAATCCCGGAACATCAGTTTGGCTTCCGTTCTGGCCACTCCACGACTCAGCAACTACTGCGGGTTGCCGAGGAGGCCACCCTGGGATTCCAGGAACGGTCTAAAACGGTAGCAGTGTTGCTAGACGTGGAGAAGGCATTCGCCACCACCTGGCACGAAGGACTTATTTACAAACTCCTGGAGCATGAAATTCCCCGTCCATACATTTCCTTGGTGGCCGGTTTCCTCGTAAACTGAAGCTTCCGAGTAAAGATGAAGGGGAAGCTGTCTACCGAGCGGCCCATTGGCGCTGGAGTGCCGGAAGGCAGCGTGCTGTCGCCGGCACTCTTTGCGGCTTACATGGCTGACATATCCACGCACCACAACACCCACACCTGTCAATACGCGGACGATCTTATGATCTTCGCAGTAAACAGAAACCCAAGGTATAGCTTTCGGCAGATCCAAACCTAGCTCCGGGCGATTGGCGAATGGAGCGCAAAATGGCGAATGGCAACTAACCCGGAGAAGAGCTCTGCGATTCTCCTGGCGAAAACCAGAGCCAACCAGTTGCAGCAGAACTTCGTTTTACGGTGTCGTGGAATCCCATGGGTTCAAACGGCGAAGTATCTCGGAGTGGCGCTGGACCGCAAGTTAGCTTACGCTCCGCACGTCAAAGGCAAGGTCCAGCTTGGGCACGTCGCGCTCAGGAACCTATATCCAATATTCCGTTCAACCATGCCACTCCGTCTCAAACTCCAGCTGTATCGGGCGATCATCCCGCCCATGATCTTGTACGGCTGTGAGATCTAGGGAACAGTGGCAAATACCACTTTCGTCAGACTCCAGACTCTGCAGAACAGGGCGCTACGGGTCATCTACGATACTGACTGGAGATTTGCCGCCCATATCCTTCATGAACATTCAAATATCCCGTACATTGTCGTCGTCATTCGAGAGAGGGCTCGTTCAATGTACGACAAAATTCAAACCCATGGCAACCCTTTTGGGAACTCACTGGGCAAGTATGACCAGAGGGAGCAAAGACGCTTGCCATCGTACAAGTTCCCAAGAGACGTCTTGGGGCCCCATGGTTAACCCAAGGGAAACCCCAAACACATCCAATTTCAATAACGCCTGGTGGTTCAAGCGGTAGGCCACCCCTACTCAAAACGGGGCAAAAGCTCTAAACAGATCCTCCCGCAACGGGAGAACGTAACAAACCCGCCTAGCTGTTGCCTTCAGAGAACACTCAACGGCAACCAGTTAACACAAAATGTTTTCTCACAAACAAACAAAAACCTACCGCCAGCAGAACAAAAACTCAACCCATCTTGACTCACTTCGCAGGTTAAGCCGCAAAGCGGCTAGGTATTGCGGCAGAAGACACTCGGACGGGGAAAAAGAAAAATAGCCCCGCCCGAACAGGACTACCTCTGGACCTCTAAGTCATTCAACATCCTGAAGATGGGAGAGATGTACGCTCCCGAAACATCGATGTCTCAACATCTACTTACCTGGCTCGAAGCCCGAGAACGTCTAGAACATATACGCCGCCAGGAAAGATTCAGCTCATTTTTCAGAAATAATACTTTTAAACTGACGGACGTTAAACGACTTGTTCACGAAGAAATTGACAAGCTAAACAACAGACTGGGAAAACCTTCAAGAGACGATTTTAAGAAACAAATAGCACGTGACGAGATGCTGGAACGTATAATCATAAATTTGCAGGACTCAGACGATGAAGACAGTGACAATGATGAATTGTCTCTTAACGGAAGTGACATTGACAGCGATATGGATGAGCCACTGGCAGATACATTGTATTAGAAAAAACATAAATTTCATAAACTTTAGTTATAGTTATAGTATTTTAAAATATACAGAATTATCAAAAATGCTTTTTCCAATTTTGATTTTGGCAGCTGCATCATTGTTAAAGTTTGTAAATATAATTTGCTTACCCATACGTCTACGCCAAGCAGTCCTACATTTTGTGTGAGTGTGCGAGAGACAGAGAGAGAGGGAAATATAAAAGGAGTGGGATAACAAGCTGGCTAAGCTGAGCCTGATATGGCATCTGATTAGCTGGATTCCAGAACCCTTTCCATTTGTAACAAATAATAAATCATCTTATAATCCGAATAGTTGGCTAAATGTTTAAATGTTTTCAAAATAGTTTTAGTTACTTGATTTACTTAACGTATTTTTGTTACAAGTCAAAAGAAGTCATCTCTCCTCTAGATGACTTTCTCATAACTCTTAAACCATAAGGAACAGAAAAAGAATCTTAGTAAGGAAAGGTGAAGATGTCCTTCAACCTGCAATTTTTTTCGGTACTTTTTTATGAATTCAATGGCTTTCCGGGCCCGCCTTCTTGCTTGTTAGTGGTAGCCTGTCTGCCTCACATTCAAGGAATTTGGAGTTAGAAACTCTGTCAGGGTGAATTATCTGTTTAAGGTATATTAGGAGTTTTCCCTTATCCTGAAAGGTCAATGCTAGGTAATTCTAAGTTCTATGGACCCTGAATTCATTTGAAAATAATGTCATTTACCGTACGATATCACTTAAGTTTGTAGGTTTACCCTTGTCCTAAAAGATGAATATATGTTAACTATAAGCTCATGTACCCTAGATTCATTTGAACATCGTTTCATTTATTTTCCGATATATCAACGTTGAAGGTTTTTCCTTATATTAAAGGAAGAATGCCTGGTAACTCTAAGCTCTGGGAGTTATCGAGCTGTCCCTAAAGGGCACCCAGCGCATCTGTGGGGTTTCCATAGGGCAAGACCTAGAGACTAACAAGCCCCCCTTCTGGTCCTATGGACTCAAGACGGGATGGAAGTGGACACGCCACTTACGCGCGCCAACTCCAAAATCGGAAGGCTACCGATATGACCTTGGTGTGACCGCCTGGTGATCTAGCACACCTTTTGCTAACTATGCTGATTAGTACGCTGGAAAATTAATTGGCTTCCCTCAACCACGTCCGGAGTCGTACCCGATCTCCCACGGGTATCGGGAACCACTGTCCCCTCAAGTCCAACCCAATCCGAACAACTCCCAATCAGAGAGGGTCTCGAATGTTTGGCCCGATGTTCCTCTAGTATCGTCAGAGGTACCACGAGTTCTAGGAGTCCGCAGCGCCCGCACCACCGCAGCTGAAGGGGCGGATCCCTACCCCTACGGAGGGCTCTTTTGAACACCATTTCATTTCAGCATTTCATTAGAATAAGACTCAACGTTAAAGGTTTTCCCTTATCCTGAAAAATCAATGTCAGGTAATTCTACGCTCTGTGGACCCTGGAGACATTTGAATATTTCATTCATTTCCGATGTGACTGACAGTTGGGGATTTTCCCTTATCCTGAAAGATGAATGTCTATATAACTATAAGCTGGGCGCATTTGAACATCATTTCATTCATCGTGCCACGTGACTTAACGTTGGAGGTTTTCCTTTATCCTGAAAGCTATAAGCTCCATGGACCTAGGCACATTTTAACATCATTTCATTTATCGTCCGATGTGACACAACTATGGAGGTTTTGCCTTATCCTGAAATATGAATATCTCAAAACTCCTATCTCCTGTACCCTGGATGCATTTGAACATCATTTAAAGCATCGTGGAATATGACTTCACTTAGGAGGTTTTGTCTTATCCTGAAAGAAGAATATCCAGTAACCCTAAGCTCTATGGAGTCTGGGCTCCTTTAAACATAATTTCATTCATCACCCGATATGACGTAACGTAGCAATTTTTCTCTTATCCTGTAAGATGAATGCCTCATAACTCTAAGCTCTATGGAGCTTGGACTCATTTGAACACCATTTCATTCATCATCAGTTAGGACTTAACGTTAGACTTTTTCAGTTGTACTGAAAGGAGAATCTCTGGTCACTAAACTCTACATTTGAACACCATTTCATTCACCATGAGATATGACTTAACGTTAGACTTTTTCACTTATACTGAAAGGGGAAACTCTGGTCACTAAACTCTACGGAACCTGTGCTCATTTGAACAACAAATCATTTATCAGACATTATTTAACTTTGGATGTCTTGCCCTACCCTGAAAGAATAATCTCTGGTAACTCTAAGCTCTATGGAGCTGTGCTCATTTGAGCATAATTTCATTCATCAAAAAGTATGATTTAACATTGGAGCCTTCTCTTATCCTGAAAGATGAATGTGTGGTATTTCTAAGGTCTATGGAACCTGGACTCATTTCAACATAATCTCATTCATCAGAAAGGTATTAACTTTGAAAGTTTTTCCTTATCCTGAAAGATGAATGTCAGACAACTATACGCTCTATGGAGTCTGGGCTCATTTGAACATCACTTCAGTCATTGTCCGATATGACGCAACGTTGGAGGTTCTGTCTTATTCTGAAAGATGAATGTCTGGTAATTCTAAGCTCCATGGACCCTGGAATCCCTTGAACGTCATTTCCTTTCATATGACGTAACTTAGGGGGACATTATGTATTCCAGTCATTGAATGCCATTTTCAGATATCTATATTTTTTTTCAAAATTTAGGATCGTTAGGAATGTTTATTTTTCTATTAATCAAAAAGAAATGAATTTCAAATCCATTTCATAGCTACCAGCTCCTTCAGAATTTGACAACTTTTTAATTTTAGCATATATATAACTTAGTATATTCCACTGTCACATTCGAACACGTTTTTGTTCTGACGTGAGCAGACGCGGTATCCAATACACGGACAGCTTTCTCGTGTCTAAATGTTAATTTAATATGCGACAAACACTTCTTTTGACATGCTCATAGTCTCTGCTATCTCTCCCACTTTAATTCGGTGGTCGTCTAGTACCATTTGGTGAACTTTGGCAATGTTTACGTCCGTAGTTGCAGTTTTCGGACGTCCCAAACGTTCATTGTCTCCCAAGCTCTTACGGCCACGTTTTAATTCAGCTGCCCAAACTTTCACTGTGATAAATGATGCTGCAGGGTTACCACACCTAGAATCCAACTCGTCTTAGATCTGTTAAGGCGTATTGCGTTTCATAAACAAATATTTAATGAAAGCTCGAAACTTGATTATGTCCATTTTCATAAAAGCACTCACATGAACTCACTTAAGCGACTGTTACATAACAACCGAGCGTTCAAAATGGGTGAAACTTTGGTGAGTAACTGTCAATAGAATGGCAACGAAATTCACTAGCTTTTATTCAGAAGTGCTGCCATCTTCATGTTGAGGTCGGAAACTCTGCAGACCACCGTGGTACTGTATTATTTATTTATTAAATAACTAAGATAAAACAAGAAGTTATAGTGAGTTAAAATGTTTTCTGTTAGAATAATTACTTAACCATTTTGAAGGAGGGTTCTTCTAGCAACAATGATAAAATACAGACAACGTAGAACTTGTAGAAGTTACTGCCAGAGAGAGGTTAAGGAGGTCAGAATTCCTCCGGTTCCACTTCCCTTTTGAGTGAATATCTGGAGATTTTTCAGTCTTTATGAGGAATATACAGGACCATATATTAGAATAAAGTATATTATTAAAATAATTACACCACAATTCGACAAAGATCTGGAAGATGTCAATCAAATTAACATAAATTTGCCATTTAGGTTTGAAAACTCGCCCCTAGAGCGCTAGTCAGGAATAATCAGTAGTATAGCCAGCCCCATCGTTCTAAAATCAATGGTTACCGTGTTAAAGGACCTTCCTCGATACACGCATGACGTCATTGGATCACCCAGCAGCTGGAAAACGAGATAACTGCTAAAAACAGATGTACAGTATTAAATGACAAACAAGGCCTTCGTGTCATTTGAAATGGAGAAAACAGAGGAGGTTTCTGTATGGCTGTAAACAAAGGGCATTCACTTTTCACAATACAGTTGTGATTGTTGTGTGCATAGATATCAGTTTTTCTACTTAATACTGTAGCACCTATTGTTAAGGGCGCTAATTCATCTGTTTACAGAAATAACAGAAGTAGAAATGATTCCCTAGCACAATCAAGCGGAAAGGCTCAGGTGCTGTCGTATGCGGCCCACTTTCGGGAGGCCAGTTTTCGATTCCCGTGTGCGACTTACCTGACCTTTGGGTTTTTTCGGGGTTTTATCGGGTCGCTAGGTGAATGCTGTGTAGGTAATTACATACATCGAATTCCCTATCCCTCCATTTCATTTCCATTATTATTTCAAATCATATCTCATCTGGTGGTCTCTTTCAGGGTGGAAGTGTCGGCGATAGTCTCGGCGGTGTATGCCAGGATGATATTGTGACTCTGTGGGTTCGTAAAATTAAAAGTCCAGTTTTCAGAAGTTCAAAATATTCTTTATTTCCGTAGAAATACACTCTGTCCAATCCTTACGCAGCAGAATTATGGCACATACACAATTACAATCTACCAAGGTCGAAATGAAATGTGTAGTGTTTAACGCCCACTTTCACTACATACGGCACCGCAGGCGATGACATTAAGTGTGAGGATCTACTCCCATTAGTCCTGGACCCGTAGGACCAGAACCCAGGCCTCTCGGGTATATTTACCATAGGACAGTACCTATTTTATAAACTGCCCCCCCCCACCTGCACACGGCAGACGGGACGGAAGTGGATACGCCACTTACGCGCCGGTCCTTAATGAACCAGCTACCAAAAAACCTTGGTAGGGCCGCCGGTGTCTAGCTCACCAGCTACCAGCTCTGCAGGCTAGCACCCGGGACTTATGAGGCAATCCTCTACCCCCTCCGGGCGGCCAGTAGCCTGGCCGGAGTTACCCAATTGCCTGTGGGTGGCGGGAACACACTGCACCCTCGAGTCCAACCCAATCCGAACAACTCCCTTACGGGAGGGGCTCGGCATGTTCGGCCCGAGGTTCCTCTAGTAACGTCAGAGGTACCACGAGTGCTAGGGGTCCGCAGGGCCCGCACCTTGGCAGCTGAAAGGGGCGTATCCCTACCCGCCCCAGCGCCGTGTTGTCCATCACAAATCTCACTTTGCGGTCGCCTGGGATCGAACTACCAAGGTCGATGACCACAACAAAGACCTTATTCAACTTCCACTATTTACAACACTCCTGTTACAACATCTGTTTACGACATTACGACTGACTTTTGGTGAGTCATCGCTTTCTTATATACCTCATTGATAATTCTAGACTGTTCTGTAACAATCAACAAATCGAATGGTGTATCACCAGACGAAACCCGAACCTTCCAGAAGCGTAACTTTTTCTGTGCCGTCCAGCATTTTATCTCCTCGCTATCTTTATTTGCAGGCTTATTGTGTGCACAAGCCGCGTTATAGTAGATAATGGGTTCGCCACACTGTGCTCTGAAGTAAACTACTTCCTCCTCAGGTAGGTCGTTTGCCGGTCTTCGCTCCTCTGCTGGGACCATTTCGGAACCGCCAGCCAGACACCTTTGGGGCTCGTGCTAAGGTCCTTGACGTCCCACATTAGGGGAGCGTGTCCGTTTTGCTGGCCTGTCGGGGGAGGTCTCTATCCAAGTTAACTCTGTACTTGGGTCAGCCACCCTGTATCTCCTTTACCTCATCGTTCCTCTCGGAGTGCTCCCACTTGGAGGCATAGGAACAGTGAGCCCCTCCGTAATGAAATTCCACTCCCAACCCCAATTCCACATCAGACGATTAATGAAATGGTATTCAAATAAGTCCAGGTGTAATGAGCTTAGGGTTACCAGATATACATGTTTCATGAAAAGGGAAAACCTCTAACGTTAAGTCATATCGGACAATTAATGAAATGACGTTCACATGTGCCCATGATCCAAAGAGCTCAGCTTTACGAGGGCTGTTCAATAAAGAATGATCACAGTTTTTGTACGGACATAATTTTTTGCACCAAAATTAAATATTTTTATATTCTGTTAGCTAAATGTGAAACAAACACGCTGTAGTATTTTCATTGTTGGTACTCCTGGTTCCCGCCTGTGAGAACCAGGCTAGTTCCGAAATGTTCAGTATCGCCTTCCGCTGCAATGGAGGTAACATGCAGCTAAATTTGATGTTAGAGGAAGATCCAGAGCTTCTTTCAAATATAATCACTGCTGATGAAACTTGGCTACGTCATTTTGATCCTGAGAGCAAACAGCAAAGCTCAGTGTGGAAATCTCCTTCATCACTAACCCCCAGAAAAGTAAAAATGGTTGCTTCTGCTGGGAAAGTTATGGTCATCTCATTCTTTGATATTCATGGAATGGTTTATCAGCATGTAGTACCTGCACACACATCAGTAACTGGAAAATACTACAGGGATGTCCTGAAAACATTGTAAGTCCATATCAGGCGCAAAAGACCACATTTCCATGAAGCAGGCTGGATGCTGCACCATGATAATGCGCGGCCGCATATTGCCAATGTTGCTGAATATTTTGCAAAGATCAACGTGAAGTGCATCCCTCACCCTCCCTATAGTCCGGATTTAGCCCCATGTGACATTTTTCTATTCCCTAACTTGAAGAAACGCCTTTGTGGGAGGCGTTATCCATCATCAGAAGAACTGGTGAAGGCTATGGACGCGATTTTGAAGGATCTCTCAAAAATGTTTTCCAGCATGTCTTTAAAGACTGGCAGAAACACTGAGACAAGTGCATCGCATTCAGGGGAGCCTCTTTTGTGAAGGACCACAAAAATTATGAGATGAGTAAAGGTACGTGGTCAAAAAAATTGTGATCATTCTTTATTGAAGAGACCCCGTACTAAACACTTAAATTTCAGAATAAGGGAAAGCTCCGGGAAAAAAATGTTTTCTAAATAGCTCTCCCTGAACTAGACTCGAACTTGGGTCTTGTTGAGAATGAGAGCTTACCTACGCCTACATGAGGCCAGCTTACGCTACGGAGGTAGCAATTTCTTCTTTAGAAATGTTATAGGTATTTGAATCTCAAACCAAAACTATGAATATATAGTGTTTCATTTGATATGTAACTGTCTTTTTCTGACAGTTTATACGAAAGCCATACATAATGAAGTGGATTCACAGTCTCTTCCCAGAATATTTAAGACACCCACACTTACTTTTCATTTGCCACTGAAAATATTTTAAATATATGGCAATTTTATCAGTTAGTTTTAAAAGAATGAAATAAAATTTTGGCAAACTTTCGCATGTAATAACTCAGCTGCCGGGAAATTTCTTGAAAGAATTCTTCTTGCAATCTTGAAAGGTGCTCAAATACTCAAATACTTGGACTGGACTATGCTACAGAGTGGATTCGGCACGGTTGTCCAAACGTGAACTATTGTGCCTTGCTTCCAAATGCGGCATCTCCGTGAGGAAGGATGAGGCAAGAGGGTACAGAGGGCAGTCGACCCAAGGAGTCGCGGCAGTGTACAGGGGAGGGTCCTCACTATTGACCAGATGGAATATCCTCGGCTGGCCAGTACTGCTTCTATTCTTTATTTTTCGAACACTTCCATTTTCTTATAAATGTCTCTCAAAGTGCAATGAACTACAATATGTTTAGAATCTATCTCCCCCTTGGGTTGGAGTAGCGAAAATTTTGAGTACCGAGTATAAGATCGCTACTTACACATCGTTAAGGAATTGCGGAGCTTCGGTAGGTAGCGAACCCTGGTC
This sequence comes from Mantis religiosa, assembly GCA_030765055.1. Taxonomy (NCBI): domain Eukaryota; kingdom Metazoa; phylum Arthropoda; class Insecta; order Mantodea; family Mantidae; genus Mantis; species Mantis religiosa. The sequence continues at coordinate 126,010 of JAUKNK010000611.1, read as the reverse complement.
TAGGAAACCAACTTTAGGTGATGCCGACCACGTCTGCTACCCTTATCGGTTGGATGATCACCCTTGGGAAGGGGTAGCGAGGATTTTGAGTCTGGAGTATAAGACCGGTACTCACACATCGTTAGGGAATTGACGAGTTGCGGTGGGTAGCGAACCCTGGTCTAGGAAACCAACTTTCGGTGAAATGAAATGTGTAGTGTTTAACTCCCGCTTTTACTACAAACGGCATCGCAGGCGATGACACTGATGATACATGAGATGAACATGGAGCACCGGTGGAATTAGACGGCGGGGGAAACCGGAGATCCCGGAGAAAACCCGCCCCAGCGCCGTGCTGTCCACAACAAATCTCACTTTGCGGTCGCCTGGGATCGAACCCGGGCCACTTTGGTGAGAGCCAAGCGGTCTAACTACTGAGTCACGGCGCGGCCTAACTTTCGGTGATGCCGACCACTCTGTAATAATTGCGACTTTCGTTTTGGGGACATGAAAACGTGAATGCAATCTCTTCTATACTTACTACGAACGAGCGTGGTATGAAATGAAAATACGTTATGAAAGAATTACACGATTTTGTCAACGTGTTTGAGGCAGTGTGAACACCGATAAATATTCCTGCTGGCCTTATCCAATGATGCCAGTACAATGCATGTATACCCATGAATATGAATGAGGTAAATGTGAGCTGTTCAGACAATAAAAAGCAGAAAATTGGTGACGACTGACTTTATTTGTGTAACAAAGCCTTTAATTTTCACAATAAATTATAGATTCAATGCTTTGAACATGGTCACACGACACAATTTAACCTTAATAAAAGTAAAATGTAGAAAATAACACCTGGAAATTTCAGCTGCGAACAGTTTAATAGATTTTAGTTAATTGATGGAAATTAATCATTTCTTAACACTAGCTCTATATAGGCTAAGGTTCCTGATAGCCAGCATGAAAAATTGAATGCCATATCCGGGATTTGAACCACGGATCTCCTGGTATCCGTCCAGTCGCTCTAACCAATTGAACTACCATGGCCAACGTGCCGTCCTAACATTAAATTCTCCATTTGATTCGTATATTTCTCCGGTAAATCACTAGGGGCTGTCGCATTCGAGACACACCATTTGTGACGACTTACTATCGTAAGTACTTGAGTCCCAGGCTTCATAATTTAAATCTTATTATTTTAGTTAATTGAGGGTAATTAATCATTTCTCAACACTAGCCGTGTATAGGCAAAGGTTTCTGATAGAGACAACAAGAAAAATTCAATGCCAAGGCCGGGATTTGAACCACGGATCTCTTGGTTGCTGTCCAACCGCTCTAAGCCTTGAGCTACCATGGCCAACGTGCCGACATGATATTGAATGCTATGTCATTGAATATCTCACTCTCACTCTATCTTTCCATACTTTAGCCTACACACGGCCAGTGTGAAAGAACAATTAATTTCTATTAATTCTTATTTACGTAGGAACCGATAGATATCTTTTCTCCTCGGTTCTTGTCTGCCTTCTGCGAAGACAGAACCAGTTAAGTATTTCTTAATGGGCCACCAGCCCGCTTGTGTTCCTCACTGCAGCTGCGGTCGACTTTCACCTCTCGAAGGGTGTCTTAATTCACGCCAAAACTCAACTTGTGACTATTTTCTCCATAGTGATTATTGGTCTCGGTTATGCCATTATTAAGGGTCCGAACAATGCCTTTTCAAACAGAGTCAGGTGTTATCCACTTGGAATCCCTGCAAAGAACCCACTTTCTCCCAACACGTTGTTAAATCTATTCATCTCAAATGCACCTGCTTGCCTTTTAACGAATACACAATGTTCCTTTGAAATTAATTACAAATCTTTATTCATTGCATCCCTTAATTTTGGTATCAAGTAGTAATAGGAGGTGGCTGTTACCCCAAGGTTTACGTTACTGCTGTCTATTTAAGACGAAATGAATTATTGTAACGTACCTAGTTATAATTGGAAGCTAATGATAAGATATGAATTTTGTATTTTGATTTATTTCTTACCTGTCTTCTACATATAATTTCATTGATGCAATGTCATTTGTAACATTTCTTTAACATAATAACAATATAATGTATTCACATCTAATATACCCTTTCTACCTGCTTGCCTCGAGTCCCGGTCTCAATACACATAACTCCTGGTTTTCCGTGTATTGATGACCCTCCTCTCCCTTGTATCTCTCGTTCTAGTTTTCCACCACTTAATTGTTAGTTATTCTTCATCAATCTTAACCATTTCTCTCTAACTTTCCCCAGATATTCACCTATATTTCTCACATTCTTTTCTCCTTTTACCAGTAACATTTATTTATTATTAATACCTCCCCCCTCCCTGAAACTGTCCCACTTTTGTTGCCAAATTTGTTCTCTCCATATCTTTGTTTGTTTGCAGTAAAGTATACTATGCCAATCTGTATCCTCTTCTCTACACATTGGGAATTTCCCTGTATCCTTTTCATATCTAATACCTTTCAAACTTCTAACCCCTTTCCTTGCCCAGGCAAATCCTTCTGACCCTGACACACATCTATGTACTTCTCTCTCCCCCACACTGCCTTTATTTCCCTATATGTCCTTAATGATCTTTTCTCTCTTACACTGGTAAATATAACTTGGCTATCTACATCTTCCAGCCTTAATTCTACCTCTTTCCAAAAGCTCCTATAATAATTCTCCTCGTTTCTCCAAATATGTCCCATACCTATCTGTTCCAACAGTTCCCTTACCTTTTGCGCCCAAGACTCTCCCCATTTGCTTCTCATCTGCAAAAGAAAACATTCCTTGATAATATTGCTTTTCTCCAAACTGGCAACTCTGTATAGATATTTCAATGCCCTTGAGACAGTTTTAACCCTTGTTGAATGTCTTCCCAACTAATTGTGCTGCCCCATTGCATGAAGCTACCGGTAAGCCTAAAATATATTTACAGAAAGATCTGTTAATAACATCCATCTCTTCCCATGCTTCATCCACTTCCCATATCTCTGCCCCATGCAACATCTTATTTTCTACTATGGCAGTATAGATTCTTTCCAGCCATTTGGCATTAATGTCAGGTAATTTCCTTAAACATGCTCTTACAATACTCATGGCCATTTTACCTTTTGCTAGAGCCAATTTTATCTGTTCAGTTCATTAAGCATCACAGCTCAATCTTATCCCCAAATAATCAAATCTCTTTACGACCTCTATTTTTCTTCTATTTATCTCCCATTTCTCATCTTTACGTAGTCTATAACCTTTCTTAAAAACCATGATCTTCATTTCCTTTCGTTAACTCTCAACCCCCATTTTTGACAATAACTACTTATTGCTTCAATTGCCCTTCTCAGCCCTCCAACAGATACAGAACCAACTGCTAGGTCATCTGCAAATAACAGCCCTGGGATTTCTTTGTTATGAATAATTTGTGAGTGAACCCTATTTTTAGCAATCTCCTCTAGAAGATCATCTATAAAAAGGTTAAATAGCACCGGACTGGGTTTACATCCCTGTAAATTATTGAAGCAATCACTACCTTAAATCCTGCTGACACTACAGTAGGCTGCAAGCAATCCGGGGTTTCGGTTCACAACAGGTTTCTAAATTATAGATACAGTTTAATTACACAACATTTATGCCCAAATTCACCAACGTTTCCTAAAATCGACATTAACAAATATAACGTAATAGGATTGTAACAGCGCTAAGAAAGCTGTTAAATTTCTTGTGTTTCACCGACCTGTTTTCTGAAAATCTTAACACACCTGTGTTAACGCCAAGAAACTTGTAAATATTACAGCTATAGAAGGCTATGGGTGAGTCGTATTATTTTCTGAACATACTGCGATGTGCATTTGTTTTCATTCAGGTCTGCACATAGCTAAAAATGGTGAATAAACAAAATAGTAAAGAAGATCTGTGAAACAAATTTCTCATCGATGGAGAAAGAATTGTTAATTGAATTGGTGCCGAAGTATAAAGATATCTTGGAAAATAAGAGGACGGATGCGGTAAATGTAAAAGAGAAAGATGTCACGTGGGAAAACATTGAAATGAATTTAAATCAAATGCATGTGTCATTACTAGAAACACGAAACATCTTCTTTAGTAAATATTAAAAGCAGAAGCATTATTAAGAGTGAAGTATTCTTCATATTTAAGTTTGAATTTATGAGTCACTATGTTTACACTCAATCTTCACTTACTTGTTGTTGTATAATTGAAACGTTTTCAAGATCATTCGATCTCATCCTCAGCTGTTTGGTGACTAGATGAACCTTCCCCTTCTTCCACTACTACGGAGCTCCGATCACTCTGATATCTGGGGTTAGGGGCACTAAGTTTTAATACGTCAATTAATGCAGGGATTTCAAAATTTATAACTTTATTACGGTTATTGTTTATGAATATTTTTTCCCAAATGTCCAATTCTATGGATATTACTTAGAGAAGATTCTCTAAAGTTACTAAACCTGCAAGATAATCACATCAAATTTACTATGGAAGTAGAAAGAGACAACACCAGTAGTAGAATTTCCTTCCTTCCAGATCAATTTGCATAACGTCGCGACGCCGCCGTCGGTGGGAGGGGGGAGGGGAGGGGGGTGTGAGGACCACCCAAGATGTTGCAGGTGGTATGGAAGGGACAGACATGTAACGACTTGCATTCCCAGGGCTTTTTTTTTAATGGAAGCCATAAATTATTGTAAATGTATGTTGCAGATACAGGCGTCGTGACATCTGACGTCTGTGGAAGGGGGAGATGAGATCGGCCATCTGTTACTTGACAAAGTTTATGTGTTATGGAAGGGGGCATACATGTCTCGAGAGGTTTCTGTGATATGTTGTTGGATTGAACATCTGTTAAGGGTTAACCGGCGTCGATGTTATGTGAAAGGATGCAGCCATGTTTAATGACCCTCATAAATAAGGGGCCTGAGATTGCCCTCCTGTTACTCGACAAAGATTATGTGGGAGAAAACACTGAAAGGCATCCCCAGAGATTTTTAAGGGTGTGAGTGCACCGACAAGCAGTCATGTTAGCGATCTCAGTTCCTGACATGGACATAGGTTACATGAAGGTTATTTAAAGTTATTTATTATTAAATCCTGTGCGACAGTCTTCTGAAAAAAAACTAACAAATGCTAGTGAACCCTTTTGGACATTGTTAATAATGTTGTGTTTTCCATCGGCACTCGACATAAATTGTTTCCAGGTAAGCATAGCGGAGAATGAGGGTCCCTCTCTTCCGAAAAGAAATCGCCAAACTGTGGGTTGTAACACAAATTAGTGTCACATAAAGTTTACCCAGCCCACACAACTGGAGTAAGGGGTGATGGTTCTCTATCCTAACGGTTGTTAACCTGCTTCGCTACACCTGTCGTCTGTGGAAGGGGGAGATGAGATCGACCACCTGTTACTTGACAAAGATTATGCGTTCATACTTTAAACTTATTTTCACTTTGTTTTTAATCGCGTTACGAATGTTTTCTTCTCTCGTTTACTAAGATTACAATGTGCGCCTTCTTAGAACTGCTTATGACAAAAAACGTTTTTTATTTTCTTCATGGGCTTAAAGATACAGAGTTTGAATTTAGGTGGAACACTTCATTTACGTATACATTATTCTTAATACCTGCTAATATTCTAAACCATTTGCGCTAGCTTCTTTTTTCTGATCTATCTGCGAACTGATTTTCGTGAGATAATTAGATAGAGGATTACTTAATATTTCAGACTCAAAAGTATACTCTGGAAGCGGTTGTTTCACGCACACACACACACACACACGCACACACATACACACACATACACATACTCGCACACATGTACAAGCAAGCACCAAGGAGAGGGAAAGAAAGAGAGAGGGAGGGAGTGAGAGAGGAAACAAAAAAATTTTCGGAGAAAATACCAAATTCTGTGCAAAAGTTACACACAACCGTTTAACCCCGCATGTGGCCAGTGATGACCAACTGGGCATTTAATTAACTACATTGATGGTCTCCAAATAATCTCCCATTCAAGGAAATATTTAATGTATTTCTTCATTTACAGTTGCTTGCAGGAGAACATTCTTCAGTTTTTGTAAAAGGGTTTTAGCGCTAAGAATGAAAAGATAACCGTAATCGGTGAAACGTAATAACGAATGTACACCACTTAGAGAAAATTTAAATTGATCCCACTTGGAAATCAATACCATTACTTTCAATGTTTATGACCAATGCAGGGCGCCAGCAATTAATGCTAATTTTTAAAAATCATTTGAAGTAAATAGTCCTCTGGCTAAGAACGTAAATAGTACTCCATCTATAGAATAACATGAAAATTGATGGGAAAATAAAAAGTAACTTCGTCGGTTAATAGCCATTGGATCTAGGTTCAAATCGCAGTGATATAACGGAAATAAATCTGAATATAAATAGTGTACTCATGAAACAAATGGTTTAAAATGAATATATCAGACATACACACCCACACACACACACACACGCACACACACGCACACACATGCACACACATACACGTACACATACGCACATAGTCATACACACTCACATGCACACACATACACGTACACATACGCACATAGTCATACACACTCACATGTATACGAATGTACTGAGGAGAAGCGTCATTTGCAGTTATAACATCTTTTTCAGACTGTACCGCACGTAGAAAAGGAAATATCTTTGGATGACAGAGGGGAGAGGGAAAATCGAAAGTCTCAAAACGCTCTATACAGGGCTCGCTAGACTAGTGGAGGGGAGGATTTTGAAATCGCTATAAAAACAATTGTCTGATAGACAAATTATTCAGTCTGTAACATTGCACAGCCAACACCCGTCAGACAGCAATTCTTCCTTCTTCGGGATATTCATCCAGACTTCATTTATAAAAAGGTAAGCGATTCATTTATAATTACAGTGATATAATTATAGAGAGTGTTTATTTGCAAGAAAATATATTGAAGGGAATTTTCTCTTATCAGTGATAAAAGATGTATAGACTGCGTGCATTTTCAAGAATATTTCTTGTTCAAATCACAATCGACATTATTAACTTATAAGATGCTCATTGCTTCATTTAACTTATAAAATGCTCATTGCTTCATAATTATATCGTAATCTCTATTATTTCAGGAAAACAAGATGCATCCTAGAAAAAATTGGGTAAATAAATTGACCCTTGCCGGCAGAAAGCGTAAAGCTCCCGACAGCGAGCAAGGATCACCAGCGTCGCCAATATTGCCTGGGGTGGATTACATCATTCCACCACCCACAGATTTTCAAGATGAATGTTCCTGTCGGAATTGCGGCTATAGGATCGCACTAGAATGGCTTGAAAACGCTAATGCAGGTATGCAATACTCTTTTCATAGTTTTGTATTTTTACTTTTTACCACCTTCCCCATGGCATGCAACTATGAGTTTCTTTCAGAAGATTGTGGTAATTATTTCTTTTCATTGTTTTGTATTTGTACTTTTTACCACTTTCCCCATTGCATGCAACTATGAGTTTCTTTCAGAAGATTGCGGTAATTATTAATTAGTTTTTCCACCGCATCTCCTGGTCGATAAGACATAGGTCACTCTATTGTAACTTTTAAACTAAGGGCCTGAACATAGGCGAATTTATACTCAAATAAATTCTCTAATTGAGTTCTTCAAGTATATACAGTTATTTTTTGTATATATTAATTTAGTTATTTTACTTTCAAATTTTACATTTTAAATTTTAACTTTTGGTCTCATATGTGCTGTTTGCGGCTATAGGATCGCACTAGAGTGGCTTGTGTTTTCATTGTTTTGTATTTTTACTTTTTACCACTTTCCCCATTGCATGCAACTATGAGTTTCTTTCAGAAGATTGTGGTAATTATTTCTTTTCATTGTTTTGTATTTGTACTTTTTACCACTTTCCCCATTGCATGCAACTATGAGTTTCTTTCAGAAGATTGCGGTAATTATTAATTAGTTTTTCCACCGCATCTCCTGCTCGATAAGACATAGGTCACTCTATTGTAACTTTTAAACTAAGGCCTGAACATAGGCGAAGTTATACTCAAATAAATTCTCTAATTGAGATCTTCAAGTATATATATAGTTATTTTTTGTATATATTAATCTAGTTATTTTACTTTCAAATTTTACATTTTAAATTTTAACTTTTGGTCTCATATGTGTTGTATAGCAGATAAAGAATAACTGTAATTGACAAAATGGATATAGCTTCAAATAAACATAGTCTCTGTATCATTTATATATTAGAAAGATATATATCAAAGGCATATAATGCGCAATACGCTTATCTACATTTACAGCCATCCGCCAACTAAGAAATAGAGTATAATGAAATGGTTTATGCTTCAAGCACTTTTTAGTGTCGCAAAGCAGGTTGTAGTGTAATAATATTGGAATATAAGGAAAGGAATTTGCCATTAGCTATCATTGTGTGTGTTTTTTCAATTATATCATTGCCGATAGTAGAGCTTGTTTCACTATATTTATTCTTACAGGATTTTAAGCTAGTAATATGATTAATTTCTCTGATTTCAGAGCCAGGACCAATGCCAGATCACGAAGCCGAATGGTGCGGTTGCACCAATTGCGTGTACAGGATCCGGCTCGGCGAGCTGTTACATCCCATGCAATGTAAGTGCATTTGACAAATTATTTTCATTAATTAGAAGCAGGCATTCTTTCCATTAATGTGTACTTTAGCATATACATGCATATTATACTGCTTGCGCTTTCTTCTCCTTCTCCTTCCTTCTCCTTCTTCTCCATCTCCTTCCTTCTTCTCCATCTCCTTCTTCTTCCTTCTCCATCTCATTATTATTATTATTATTATTATTATTATTATTATTATTATTATTATTATTATTATTATTATTATTATTATTATTATTATTATTATTATTATTATTATTATTATTATTATTATTATTATTATTATTATTATTATTATTATTATTATTATTATTATTATTATTATTATTATTATTATTATTATTATTATTATTATTATTATTATTATTATTATTATTATTATTATTATTATTATTATTATTATTATTATTATTATTATTATTATTATTATTATTATTATTATTATTATTATTATTATTATTATTATTATTATTATTATTATTATTATTATTATTATTATTATTATTATTATTATTATTATTATTATTATTATTATTATTATTATTATTATTATTATTATTATTATTATTATTATTATTATTATTATTATTATTATTATTATTATTATTATTATTATTATTATTATTATTATTATTATTATTATTATTATTATTATTATTATTATTATTATTATTATTATTATTATTATTATTATTATTATTATTATTATTATTATTATTATTATTATTATTATTATTATTATTATTATTATTATTATTATTATTATTATTATTATTATTATTATTATTATTATTATTATTATTATTATTATTATTATTATTATTATTATTATTATTATTATTATTATTATTATTATTATTATTATTATTATTATTATTATTATTATTATTATTATTATTATTATTATTATTATTATTATGATTATGATTATGATTATGATTATGATTATGATTATGATTATGATTATGATTATGATTATGATTATGATTATGATTATGATTATGATTATGATTATGATTATGATTATGATTATGATTATGATTATGATTATGATTATGATTATGATTATTATTATTATTATTATTATTATTATTATTATTATTATTATTATTATTATTATTATTATTATTATTATTATTATTATTATTATTATTATTATTATTATTATTATTATTATTATTATTATTATTATTATTATTATTATTATTATTATTATTATTATTATTATTATTATTATTATTATTATTATTATTATTATTATTATTATTATTATTATTATTATTATTATTATTATTATTATTATTATTATTATTATTATTATTATTATTATTATTATTATTATTATTATTATTATTATTATTATTATTATTATTATTATTATTATTATTATTATTATTATTATTATTATTATTATTATTATTATTATTATTATTATTATTATTATTATTATTATTATTATTATTATTATTATTATTATTATTATTATTATTATTGTTATTGTTATTGTTATTGTTATTGTTATTGTTATTGTTATTGTTATTGTTATTGTTATTGTTATTGTTATTGTTATTGTTATTGTTATTGTTATTGTTATTGTTATTGTTATTGTTATTGTTATTGTTATTATTATTATTATTATTATTATTATTATTATTATTATTATTATTATTATTATTATTATTATTATTATTATTATTATTATTATTATTATTATTATTATTATTATTATTATTATTATTATTATTATTATTATTATTATTATTATTATTATTATTATTATTATTATTATTATTATTATTATTATTATTATTATTATTATTATTATTATTATTATTATTATTATTATTATTATTATTATTATTATTATTATTATTATTATTATTATTATTATTATTATTATTATTATTATTATTATTATTATTATTAGCACATTGAATGTCTTATTGTTATTTCGAATATATGTAGCTAATATGTCTAGTTTTTCTTTATTATTGTGTAATTGCTACATGTTTCTTTTATTAAAGATGGTGAACCAATGTCCGTGCAGGAGGATCTCCAGCGTCCAGCAGCACCAGAGGTTTCAGTGCGAGACCCGAAGAGGCTCCGTCACACCAGCAGCGAAGAAGACCACATCCCTCCCGCATCCATCAGGAACACAGGAAACCCGAGGGAGGAGGAAGCAGTGGCGGGGCCTTCAGGTCTCTGCAGGCCATCTCCTTCTTCTTCATCATCATCATCATCACCGGCAGAAAGGGTATGTAGAAATGATCATTTTGACCTAGAATGCAAAACTATCGAGTCAGCATTCAAGGGCCGTATCTTCAACAGCAAAATTGAAAATACGGCGGGAATAATGGTCCCCAGCGAGTTTCTGGATGAATGCAAGAGTCTCGTTATTAGAGAAATTGAATCCACATTAAGGAGGAGCATATCCGGATTAAAGATGAGCTGTTCACTGAACGTCTCATACTTAATTCAGACACCTGACCATGAAAACGTGGAATCGGTTTATTTTAATTCCAAGACTAAAGAGATCCAGCAATCAACTAACGTGAATGATATCTTCCGTGCAATGAAAAATGAAATTTTAGAAAACCTAGCCTGTTTTGAAGGCCAAGCAAGTTCAAAGACTTTGTTCGCAATCCACTCGCTAGTAAACAGCGCAGCAGAATATAATCCTCTTCGCGCTTCAGGGTATATTGAGTTGCCTGCATGCATCAGGAGGAAGAATGCTATTCTTAACATTAAGAATAGTGATGATTTTTGTTTCGCTTGGTGCATGTTGGCTTCAAAATTTCCCGCTAAGATAAATAGATGTCGTCCATCATCGTACCCTAGGAACTTGCTATTCAAAGCATTCAATTATGAGCAAATTACATTCCCATTTCCAATTGATCAAATTGAACGATTTGAGAAGCAAAATCCTGATGTATCTATAGCTGTATTTGCTCTAAATGCCAACAACTCGGTGGAGTCTATTCGCAAACCATCAGAGAGGAAGGCTAGCCAGGTTAACCTGCTGATCATCGATGATGGTGATAAGTCTCATTACTGCCTCATTACCAACATATCGAGGCTTATTAGAAGTCAGATAACTGCAGATCGCAAGAAAATGTGGCTATGCGAAGCATGCATGACAAGGTGTCCTAATGAGGATGCCTTGAGATTGCATAAACTGAAATGCAATAAATGTCAGACACTCAAGATGCCTGCGCAGGGTGAGAGTTTGTCGTTTAATGCATATTCCAAGTCTGCTCCTGTACCTTTTGTTATTTATGCAGATATCGAATCTGTTTTGAGGAAGGTTCACTCATGCGAGCCCTCAGACGCAGAGAGCTGGACCCGATCCATACAAGAGCATGAGGCGATATCTATAGCGCTGAAAGCTATATGTAGGCATGACCAGTTTTTGTCGCGATTTAAGCTCTTCAGAGGTGCTAATGCACTCGATGGCTTCTTCACTGAACTTAGGAAGATTGGTGATAAAGTCATTGAGGTATACAAGCAAATTATACCGCTGCAAATGACACCCCTGAATGAGCTGGATTTCACCAATGCTGATCAATGTCATATATGCAGGAAAGGTTTTGCTATAGATGATATCAGGGTGAGGGACCATTGCCATATCACTGGAGCATATCTCGGAGCGGCACATAATGCTTGCAATTTGAATAGGAAATTGCCGAACTTCATTCCAATTTTTTTTCATTGCTTAAGCAATTATGATAGCCACTTCTTGATAAGGCACATGGCTTATGACAATGGGAACATTTCATGTATAGCGCAATCTTCTGAACGTTATATTGCATTTAGCAAAAGGTATAGGGGCATAGAATTCAGGTTCCTCGACAGCTACAAGTTTCTTGATGATAAGTTATCCAACCTAGCTGATATGCTAGATGACGATGACTTCAAGGTCACTAATGCCGAGTATTCGAACCCAGAACACCTGCAGCTAATGAAGTGCAAGGGAATATTTCCATATACGTATCTAGATTCTGTCGAAAAGCTCCAAGAAGAGGAGCTTCCGCCCATCGAGCTTTTCGATGGTATTTCGGAAGAGGAATATGCCCATGCGCTTAAGGTGTGGAGCACATTCAACATAAAGAATCTCGGGGAATATAGTGATCTTTATTTGAAGACAGATACGCTTCTTTTAGCGGATGCTTTTGAAAAGTTTAGAGACTTGTCACTGGAGATGTATCATCTGGACCCAGCATGGTACTACACCTTACCATCGCTAGCTTTCGACGCCATGCTGAAAACAACTGGAGTCGAATTAGAGTTACTATCGGATCCCAGTATGCTAGAATTTTTCGAGAAAGGTATTCGTGGGGGTCTTTGCACAGCATCAAAGCGCTACTCCAAAGCCAACCATGAATATATGGCAGACTATAAGCCTGATCAAAAAAGGAACTTTCTAGCATATTTGGATGCTAATAACTTATATGGGTGCTCAATTACAAAAACTTTACCGCATGGCAACCTGAGATGGCTTGAGAGGAATGAAATAGAGAGCATAAACTTCGCCAGGATCCCCGAGGACTCCAAGACAGGATATGTTCTAGAAGTAGATCTAGAGTATCCTGACCATCTCCACGACGCCCATAATGATCTTCCTCTCTGCCCCCAGACTGAGATACCACCCGGCAGCCAATACAAGAAACTGATTGCAAGTCTCACTGACAAAAGCAAATATGTCTTGCATTATAAAACCTTGCAGCAGTGCTTAGAATTAGGGCTGATATTGAGACATATTCATCGGGTGGTATCGTATGACCAAGCTAAATGGCTTAAGGTTTATATTGACCTTAATGCCAATAAGCGAGCCAGGGAAACTTCTAAGTTTGGTCAAAACCTCTGGAAGAAAATGAACAACGCTGTGTACGGCAAGTTTATGGAAAACGTGCGTAACCACCGTGATTTCCATATAGTAACTGCCTGGAAGCAAGCGCGGAAATATACGGCACGTCCAACGTATATAAGGAGCATTCTTTTCCATGAAAACTTGGTTGGCATAGAGTTGGCTAGAGAGGAGATCCTCATGAACAAGCCAATCTATATTGGTCAGGCGATATTAGACATCTCAAAATTTATTATGTATGATTTTTTTTATCATGTAATGAAACCCCATCTGAATGATCTTGTCCTGGATTATATGGACACAGATTCATTCATTCTGGAAACAAGTTCCGATATATACCACTTCATGAAGATGCATCCCCACCTTTTTGATACCTCAAATTATGCACCCGATAATGTATATGGGATAAAGCCGGCCAATAAGAAAAAGATTGGGTTGTTTAAAGATGAATTGGGTGGAAGGGTGATGACCGAATATGTTGGTCTCAGAGCAAAGCTCTACAGCTATAAATATGACAAACAAACGGTTATGAAGGCGAAGGGGATTACCAAAGTTGGAATGCGAACAATCACCTTTGAGAAATATTTCGAGTGTCTGCTGGATTTGAATAAAAAATTTTTGGCTAAACAAATTTGCTTCAGAAGCACCAAACATAAAGTTTCGACGGTCGAAATTAATAAAATTGCATTGCACGGAGGAGACACTAAGCGTAAGCTTATTGATGGCTCCCATGCAACACTTGCGTGGGGCCATTATTCCCTCAGGTCTTCATGAGACATTTCACCATAACTTGGATGCCCCATCTCCATCTCAGTGTACATATGTATATATGTATAAAATGTATAAATGTATACTTTTTATTTATTATTATTTTATTGTAAATACTATTCTTAAAGGGATAGGAACTTTTTAGAAAATAAAAAAACATACATATATGTTTTGAGATGCAGTGTTCTTTATTTCACTATGTTTGTTTTTTTACAATAAATCCTTCCTGTCAATCCACTGGCTATTAGGGAATCCATACCACTTCACAAGAATCCTGTTTCCTTGGTGCCTCAAGATCTTCTCGACCAAATAAGTGTTGGGAAATAATGATGAGTGAAGTTCATGGCCGTAGAAAGCTCCCTTTATTTCCTCGCCGTCCTTATCCTTTAGAATGTATGTGACGGGATTGGTTTGCTTCACCTTAGCCACTCTGAAGATTTCAACGCTCCAGTTTGGTTCAAACCCCTTTTCAAAATGTCCTTTATTTTTTGATATCCTCACATAATCACCAACACTAAACTTTCTGGCACTCCTCTTCTCTATTGGCGGCTCATCATAATTGTAAACAGACAAAAGAAGATCATTGTTCTGCACTTCACGAGGCTTCATTCGGATAGTGGTGTGGTAAGTGTCATTGTATTTTGCAATGATTCTAGGCAAGAGATCTAGCCACTTGTAGGAACCTTGGGATAGAAACTCTCGATACATCATATTCTTTAATGTTCTTATTAACCGTTCCACGGCTGCAGCCTTGACATGTGTATAAGTACTGTAGTGATTGATATTATACTTCTCCATTAAATTCTTGAAGTGTTTGTTATAAAATTCTTTCCCATTATCACTCTGTATATGTCTGGGAGGTGTTTTCATGTCATGTAATATATCCTCCATAGCCTTTGAAACTTGGAGCCCCGACTTGGTCTTTAATGGCTTGGCATACGCCATTTTAGAGTAGAAGTTGACTGCAATAAGGATATATTTGAAGTTCTTATTTATTCTTGCATGCGGTATCATCTCCACCAGGTCGATCTGCACCAGATCATGTAGTCCTTTACTGATGATCTTGCGTCGTAAAAAGTTCCTCCGTGCAGGAGCATGAAGTTCACTAGCTATATGCTGCTTTACTTGGGTCATGCTATAATTTTAGCCGATTTCAGTTCTTGAATTATCTCCCTAATTTCTTGGGTATGATTGTTATTTCCTGCGTCCCTAGATGCAACTAGAAGCCTGAGGCGATTTACCAGGTCGTTGGGGTCGTTCCAATAGATGTAGTCTTGCTCTGCGCCAGGACGATGCTCCTTCCACTCCAATCCTAAACCTTTGTGTTTCTTCACTAATGGACGTATAACACTTTTATACTTGTATGAATTGCCCGCCCTCAGCTGTCCATGCTTGCTATAGTTTCGCCGATGCACTAGAGTTGATCTCAGTATTTTTCCATAAGTATCCAGATTCTCTTCTGTATATGCATGCATTTCAGGGATCCTCTTAAAAATGAGTTCACTTAATCCAGGTGTAACCTCATACGTTTCTTCACCTACTCGAATTCGATTATTAATAAAGTCAATGATCTTGTTTCCCAGCATGTAGCTACCATCTTCGTATCTTATACCATATGATGCATCTAATTCATTTCTGTCCTTATTTCGAACTTTCTGGAGATAGCTAATTATTTTTTCTCTTTTCTCATCCTCAACTGGCACATTATTTTTTATCTTGCTTTCCTCCGCCGGTGTTGTAGGTGTATTGTTTTTCTGGAGTTGTAATATATCACGCAGAGGTTCTGTTACTGGTTGAAGAGCCTCGCTCATTACTCTCTGGGTATCAAGCTGGTGCCCTTTTAACGCTCTCAACTTTTCGCGTATAGCCTTAGAATGCTTGGCTATAGATTCCTTTAGTCTTATGCTTTCACTGTGCATTGTGCAAATGGTATGATGCTAAGAGATTGCATTTATTTATAGCATCGGTGGTGGTAAGAGTTTATATTCAAGCACTAACTCGATGTGTAAAGCACCTCGATCGAATGCACGATTAGTAAGTGGAGTGAATGATATGCGATCGTCCTTTTTAATGATTACAGGAAAGGTCTTAATGGTATCCTTGTTTATTGAGATTGGAATGTCGGTTTTGCGATTAGCAGGTATACGTTCGCCGCTCCTCAATTCTTGTTCTGGCACTACAATAGTGCACGATAAGAGATTTGCATCTATTGTAAATGAATAGTATCTGCCAGCTGTAGAAAGTATGTACGCACCGTTACCAGTCCTGGGAGGAAACGCTTGTAGTTGAATAACAAGATGTCCTCTCATTAATGATAGCCTCGTTTTCAATGTATCTACTGTTTTAGCAATCTGTTCGGTAACTGCCTTTGTACGTTCAAAATTGGTGCCAAACTCTTTGCTGTGCCTGCTCATTTCACTTGAGAGCATATTACATCTATTTTCTAGTGTTTGATGGTCTTCTTTAGCTTGAGTAATAGAATTCTTCAGCGAATCCTCAGTTTCTTTTGTAGACTGCGCCAGTGCATCCATCGCATTGTTTGTCTTGTTCAAATGTTCTCTAATTGTTTTCAGGTTCTTGTCTATCAGTTTTTCAATTTCCCTTATAACAAATTTGTTTAAGTTATTCCATGTCTCGTTTGCCTTTTGAATAATCATGCTTCGGAGAAATCTTTTATTTACAGCGTCCAGATCTCCCACAGGATCTGCTATATCAATGATTCGCTTTTTGCTAAATATGATGTTGCCATTATTATCTCGCGGCTGAATGCGAGAGTTCATATACTCAGTAAAGAACTTTCTATTTACCACATCATTATCATGAATAGGATCTAATAATACTTTTAATCTGGTATTATCAATCACTATGTTATTTTCTTGATCTCTTTTGAAAATATACTTTGAAACCAAATCCTTGATCATGACCTTAACGCTTGTCTCAATTCTCCCAGTATTCTGCTGCGAGAAAACAATCATCCTATTTTCGAGTGCATCCACATATCGTTTAGTGCTCGCGTCATTATCTTCTTCAGGATCCTGGACAATACATAGCCTCTTGTTCTTAAATTGATAATTGCCTTTCCCATCTCTGTTAATGATAAAGTGCTGAAGTGATCTTTTGGTTGAGGGAGCTCTCTGTGCTCCGAACCTGTCAATACTCATGATGAACTTCAAATGACATTTTCCTTATTTTCTACTTTAATATATACATCAAACCCATTCCTATATCGACCGCCATTGATAGAGAATTCAGGAACAATTGTTACGAATGGTCTTCCTTCTGATCCACTCTCCCAGACGCCTTTGCACAAGTCTTTAAATTCTGTATATGCCATGTCAGTGTTTACATAATCTTCATATATGTGTTTCAGATTTAAATTATCTTGTCTAAACAGAATAATCATATTGGTATTATCGCGAATTAAATGTTTCGGGACTTTCGCATAGGACTGTGCTAAATATATTGAGTCGACGTTTCGATGTCTTCCCATGCTGTAAAAGGAGGCAATCTTTCCTTGCTTTTCAGTGATGACATCATCAAATATAAATATTGAGTTTTCTTTAACGTCGGTGGGATGTAATACGCTTTCTCCATCCTCATAGGTTTTTATTTCGATGCCATCAATGTTTCCGAGTAGGTTTATGAGATATTGATACTTTGGTTGATAAAGGGACTTTGAGTATATGTGCACATTTTCAAAGCGCAAGCCATTCTCATGAAGCAGCCAATTCAGAAGTACATTGGTTTTTCCTGCACTGGAACTTCCTAGAATAAGAGCTCTGACGTTAGAAGGAAATAGCTTCCCATGTCGTTCGCGCCTGAAATCACTTTCAAAGTCTAGCACCTGAATAGGTAGGGAGCAATCTTGCTTCATAAGCTCCATCCTAACGAGTGAATTTTAAGTGCATACCTAGTGTTTATATATACACTTGCGAAAATGGGGTATCTTAATGGATGTGAAATTCTTCAATAGGAGACGTTAGATTCGAAAAAAAATGTATAAAATATGATGGCAAATCATAAAATAGAGTAGTTTATGATGGTACATAGGAGGAGTAAGACCTCCAGAGGATCAGGGATACTTAACTCCTTTATTAATCGCCTGCCATTTGAAGTACACTTACCCGGTTACAGATATTGCGGTCCAGGGACAAAACTAGAAAAACGCCTCAAGAGAGGAGATCCTGGAATTAATTCTTTGGACGAAGCTTGTAAATTTCACGAAATCGCCTACGCAGAGCGCAAGGACTCCGCCTCGCGAAATATTGCAGATAAAATATTAGCAGAGACGGCCTGGAAAAGAGTTCAATCATCAGACGCTAGCCTAGGGGAAAAGTTGGCTGCAAGGCTGGTAACATCAATTATGAAGGGCAAGGTAGCTATTGGTGCAGGATCCCGGAAAAAGAAGCATGGTGGATTTCTGCCTCTCATACCAATTATTGCAGCCTTAGGGGCTGCAGCCGGAGGTGCAGCTCAAATTGCAGCAGCAGTGAATAAGAAGAAAGCTGCAGATAAACAGCTTGCAGAAATGACGCGACATAACAGGGAGATGGAAGCAAAAGGAAAAGGTCTCCGAGGGAGAAAAAGTAATAAAAAAAAGATTATCAAGAAGAGAACTGGTGGTTTTCTCCCAATGCTACCGCTCGGCGCATCTTTAGCTCTTGCTTCCAAAATTGCCAGAGCCATAAAAGCAAATAAGTCTACTAAAGAAAATGGTCTGAAGAGGAGGAAGCAGTCCCAGAATAAGCATCCTTCAAAAAAAAACTCCGGTCAGGGGCTATACTTGTCCCGGAAAAAGCCCTAAGTAACATTGAGCTTGCATTATACGCTCGTCGTTTAAGAATTCCCCATTTTAGAGGTGTATATATGCTCGATAAGCTACCTTCAAAGCCATATCAACGAGAGAGGATTATTGTCAATCTCGATTACTCTGATAATGAAGGAACGCATTGGGTAGCTATAAAGAAGGAAGGTGATATCGCGTTTTATTTCGATAGCTTTGGAAACTTGAAACCTCCGAAAGAGGTAGAAAGCTATCTCAAAGGAGTTAAGCTGATGTATAATACAAGAAGATTTCAGAGTTTTAGCTCAGTTATCTGTGGACACCTGTGCTTGCAATTTCTAACACAATGAGTTACACTATTGCTGTTAGCGGGAATGATTCCGATCTTACCACCTACCTGAATCCCCCTCTGAGGATTGATCCTCGCGGGAATTATGAAATTGCTCTTCTGAATTTTGAAACCTTCTATTCCATTCCCAATGTGGACGAGAGCAATAATCTCTTCCATTACATTTCCAATGACACTCTTAAGGTCATCGATATTCCGCCTGGAACTTACGAAATTGCTGATATTAATACTTACCTCAAAGATAAGCTTAAATTCGATGAAAACGACTTCTTCATTCGTCCTAATAATAACACAATGAAGGCTGAAATCAAGTGCCCCTTTTCTATTGATTTTTCTAGGGGGCGTTCTATTGGATCTCTTTTAGGATTCAGTGAAAACAAAGTTATTGCTCCTAATCAGGTGACTGAATCTGATTTCCTAGTAAACATATTTAAGGTGAGCATCATTCGAATCGAATGCAGTATTGCGACAGGCTCTTTCATCGATGGTAAAAGAGGACACTCGATCTATGAATTTTTCCCTTCTGTCCCGCCTGGATATCACATTTCTCAAGAGCCTCCGAAACCTATTTACCTGCCTATAATAGACACTAATCTTATCGATCAAATCACCCTTCGTGTGGTCGATCAGAACGGAGATAACATCAACTTTAGAAACGAGGATATAAGCATACGTCTTCATATTCGCCGAAATGGGGATAGATTTTAGAAGGAGAAACCGTCGCAAAGCATATAATACAGCACAATCACATAATCTCCGTACTCACCCTTTGACTCTTAGAGTGTTAACATCGAGCAGCAAGAAGTTCCTCGAAGCTTTGGGCTTCAGAATTCTGTAATGGACATCTTTAACGTGACCGAAACGCCTTCATTTGAGGATAAGATTGCTAAAGAAGAGGAACATGTGTTTCTCCCGTATAATACATCGGCTCTGGACGCTAATGACGAGATTAGGATACCTTGTCAAGCGGAAGATTTATATACTCTGCCTAACCGGAGTTATCTCTACATTGAGGGATCTGTTTCTAAGCCTAATGGAACAGCTACGTTGGCGAAGTTGACTAACAATGCCCTGGCATTTATGTTTGATGAGATTCGGCTGGACATGAATGGAACTTGTATAGATAGAACAAGGAATCCTGGCATTACATCGACTATGCGCAACTATGCTGCTCTCAATCCCATGGAATCGAATCGTTTGATCAATGCCGGATGGTGCTATCCTGGAGAAGATGTGGATATTGTGCACTCAACAAGCGGAGCATTCAATGCCGTAGTGCCCCTGTCAATGCTTCTGGGATTTGCAGATGACCACAAGGACCTCGTTCTCAATAGCAAGTTTGAGTTGGTGCTCATTCGATCTAAGGACTCTAAGAATTGCATTCTGGCACCCGAAGGAGAAGGAAATGCTATCGTTAAACTTGCTCGCATCGAATGGAGGATGCCTGTAATCCGCCTTTCTGACACTGAAAAGGTAGAAATCCTCAAGATCGTCAAGGCAGACAGACCACTACATATCGCATTTAGAACAATGGATATACATACCCAGCCGGCTGTTCCGCAAACTAGATCATTTACATGGAACGTCGCAACAACTTCGAAACCGGAGAAGCCGAGATTTGTTATAGTGGGAGCCCAGACATCAAGAACAAATAATGCATCAAAGGACTGTTCCGAGTTTGATCATTGTAACATAACAAATTTGCGGCTTTATCTCAATAGTGAGTGTTATCCCTATCACGATATGAACTTGGACTTTGGGAACTCTAGATTTGCAGCTTTATATGAAATGTATTCAAAGTTCCAAAACTCTTATTACGGGAAAGAAAACTACCCTCTATTGAAGAGAAAAGATTTTCTCAAGCATGCACCATTGTTCATCATAGACTGTTCGCATCAGCCTGAGGAAATTATAAATGGCGCTGTCAATATCAGACTTGAAATTGAAACTAGTGCAAATATACCCGCACAGACTACTTTGTATTGTCTGGTAATACATGACAGAGTTTTCACATACAAGCCTCTGACTCACGTGATGCAGTCATTAATTTAATTTCATCAATGATTCTTGTAATGAAGGATATACAGGATATAGCATGCATGTAACAAGGATTTCAGGTGAATAAAAAAGATATATAATATGAAAAGTAATTTAGTTTTATTTCATATCATTGTACATTTCCAATGTCGCCCTTCTCCAGCTCCTTGTCCCTACATATGATATTTCATTACAGAGAGTTAGATTCGTTAAGTGTCTCTGTATATAACCTTCCAACCTCTTTAACTGACAAAATTCACTAAAATTTAAAAGTATTTCACCTCTGTTTAGAACTGTATTCAGAAATCTGATCCTCTCATCTTCCATATACACAATGAAATTAAAGGAATATACAATGTTCTCACTGTAATCACAACACACGTAGTTTCTCTCTTTGAGGAATGCTTCAAATACATGAAGCCTACTTTTAATAATTTCCCAGTCATACACTGACATATACACAAAATTGTCACTGGCTCTATTCTTTATGATTACAGCTGGAATACGAAAGATTAGTCCTACGTTAACACTGTAACTGTTGGATATTTGAACGTCGTGGAGCATGGTAGCCGATGTCATGTTTCCCGTTATTTTTTTAATGAAGAAGCCCGAATCTGTCCCCTCTAATTCTTTCAGAGGTTCAGGCGTCTTGGTACACGCGAACTACTTGCATGCCTCTTTGGGGTAGCAGCAGCAGACGTCATTCGCTCTTCTAAGAGTGTCAGCCGCCTTTGGAGATCCGCAAAGCTATTTTTAAGTACCTTTTTTCGAGGTTTCCTTATAGCTGTCCTGAAACAGAGCACATAACATGTGTGTTAGCAAGAGAGAAAAAATAGATTGTCTCCTGAGAGAATAGCACTTAAGAGACGCAAGAGTTTCTTTTTTTTAAGTTGTATGATAGCAATACTTACATTGATGTTTTGCGGCGTTCGGATTGTATGCTCGGGGTACGCTCAGGAGTAACATTCTCAGTAATTTCATCGCCCTCATCTGGTAGGAAGTCGTCTACAAGCTGTGTAGATCGCTCTGTAACAGCATCCTTTTCAGCCTCATCGCTGGAGGTATCGCAATCAATAACAGGCCTAGGATCTCGAACTGTCATTCGAAGCCTGTAACAATGGTATTTTTTGTACATGGAATTATATATTTCAACGATTCTGTAAGGAAAGAGTCGTGAATTTCTTTAATTTCACTTACTTTGATTGTCTCTGTCTGAGCTGGTACACGCTACACTTCTCATTGCAGAGGAAGTAAGAGTACATATGTTCATGAGCCTCGGGCTGCGTACACAGGGTTGCATGCGTATCACCGTTACAAAATTCAGAGTGGTGTATGACCTCGTGACTTGAAGCGAATCTATCAACCTCATCAACTACGCTTTGTTCTTGCTCATGAACCGGCTCTTGCCTGGAATAACGAATAGGTTTCAAATTACTTTTTCTACTTAGATATAAAACGGCATTAAATTCTCTAGAAAAAAGAATAATTGCTATTATACTTACATGGATCGCTTTCTGTAGACTGGGCAGTTTTCTGTGCATACTTCCCGAGAAGACATCTGATCATGGTATGAAGGTCTGTTACAAACGATTGAATGCATAAGACCGTTGCATAACTCTTTGTGGTAATACGCGTAATGATGCGCCTCCGCTGCACACTCACTCCCAAGAGTTGACATATCAGACATAGCAAATAAGAACGCTGAGAGAATCCACGAACTAATTTAGCACTCCAAGCTGGAGAGTCTTATATACTCTTTCAATAGTGGTGGGGGAATTCAGAGGTGGGGAAAGCGTTTGGGCGGAAAAAAAAATAATTTATGACTTCCCTTAAAAACTCAGGGAACACATACTCTTTGTCGAGTAACAGGAGGGCAATCTCAGGCCCCTTATTTATGAGGGTCATTAAACATGGCTGCATCCTTTCACATAACATCGACGCCGGTTAACCCTTAACAGATGTTCAATCCAACAACATATCACAGAAACCTCTCGAGACATGTATGCCCCCTTCCATAACACATAAACTTTGTCAAGTAACAGATGGCCGATCTCATCTCCCCCTTCCACAGACGTCAGATGTCACGACGCCTGTATCTGCAACATACATTTACAATAATTTATGGCTTCCATTAAAAAAAAGCCCTGGGAATGCAAGTCGTTACATGTCTGTCCCTTCCATACCACCTGCAACATCTTGGGTGGTCCTCACACCCCCCTCCCCTCCCCCCTCCCACCGACGGCGGCGTCGCGACATTATGCAAATTGATCTGGAAGGAAGGAAATTCTACTACTAACACCCTACCCTTTTTGGACCTCAAGATAACTAGAAATCGTCATGGTGTAGATTTTGAAATATACAGGAAGCCCACACACATAGATAATTACATAAAGAAAAATGAATACAACCCAGTTTCACATCAACTAGCTGCCTTTAGAAGTCTAATTCACCGGCTATACAACATCCCACTGAGTAAGGATGAATTTTTGAAAGAACAACAACACATAAAAGACATAGCGGTATAAAATGGATTCAACCCAGCCATCATAAGGAACATGATGAAGAGGAAAGAAAAACTGAAGATAAGATCAAAAAATACCACTCTGACACCACTTAATAACACAAATTGGCAATATAGAAAATTCACCTACCATCCATGGGCTTTTAGAAAATTTGAACGAATCTTCAAAAGACTAAACTTAAAACTAGCACCCCAAAACAAATTCAGTCTGAGGAACCTGCTAAATAAACCACTGAAAAATACAATCCCCAACAATTTGAAATCAGGAATTTATCAGATTAATTGTGAAACCTGTGAAAAAGCTACATAGGAAAAACTAAGAGAAACTTGTTAACCAGGCAAAAAGAACACCAGAGGAACATTAAGTTGAAACAAACAGAAAAATCTGCAGTTTCACACCATTTTTGGACAGAAAACCACAACATTGGCCACAACATTAAACTGTTAAAATCTTTAAGTACACCCATAGAATTGGATATTTGGGAAAAAATATTCATAAACTAAAACCGTGATGAAGTTATAAATTTTGAAATCCCGGCATATGGAGTTGGACAGTGTATTATCCACATAATTCAGTGAATTATAAAACCGTAAAGTTATTAATACTTGAAGCAAAGGCGAGATCGTCATATTCCTTTCGATGCATGTTCTAAACTCTTGTACTTCCGCAGTAACCGTCATATCAACATGTTTTGATAGTCTATACCTATGTAGAAAAGTTTCTTCTGATAGTTCCTCAAAATCATTTCTCCTCATAGGCCGTACTGTATTACGAATGCCATTTAGACGATCTTAAATATAGCAAATCGACATCAACAGCTGAGTTTATGCCGGCCATCATGATTATTTATAATTGTTAGACTTAACATCAGAAATTTGACTTGTTAGTATAACAAGAGATTTAACATGGTGTTAAGCTAACACTTGTTTTTGAAATCGGGTATTGGAATGTCTCAGACTGGTTTTATATGATTGTAGTTAACTTATTTCTTTAAAATCCTTCCTTTAAATTAGCTATTTAAGCATCCCTATATAAATATATATTGTTATTATGGAAACGTATGTATATCAAATTAAATATGTTGCAAGCTCCAAGAACTAATGTGGTGACACTGCTACTATCTTGATGCTGTGCAGGCTCGCCAACAAAACGTATTGGCAGAAACAATAACGATGCTACTCGTTCACAATTTATTGAATGTGAAAAGGGCTATAAATTTTTAGGTCCTATTTATCGAATAGTATAGCAAAATGTCAAACAATGGATCTGTACAATCGTTGCTCGCTGGCGGCTGGGGAAGGGGGGGGGGGGGTTAACCCATATATCAGTGCTTTGACCCACAATATGTGTGTGCATTTGCCCCATTCTGGGCCCTTGGATTTGTTCATTTCATTTCTGTTAACGAACGAATGCTGGCACGCATATTATGTGTAGGCAGGTTTCCCAATTGATATGAAAACCTTCCCTCACAATTATATTACCGCAGTTAAATTCCAGATGAAATTTTAATATGAAAATGCAATTTGCAAATTTCAAAATTAAACCCTCTGCCCAAATGGGAAGCAATGATATTAGACAACAACAAAGACAATGGCATTACTGATTCATAATAGCATCGTTTTCATATGAATTAATAACAGAGAGGCATTGTGCAATTAATTCTGCAAACGACAGAAATAATTACATTCATTAAATAAAAATAATGTTAATTTTTGGCACTCACATGTCTATCTCTACGCACTCATCTAAACACAATTCATAAAAAGCGTCATTCTTCTATTTCTAGCTAATCTTTATAAAGTTAATAAAATAAAATATTACGCAAAGTTCATTTTTAAATTTATTAATTTTTAAATCAAATTACACAAAACAATTTACAAGTTTTGCGGATATAATCTACTTGCTATCTTAACGAACTAACTAAACCTACATATTACCGGATTCCAGTAACCTTACAAATCTACTCATCTAATCCTTCTATAACGGTCTTCTACTTTACGTCTACATCAAAAATATATATCAAATCTACATTTCTACTATAGCTTTATTTTTAATTATAGCTTTAATTGCTATAACTAGGAAGCGGATATAAATATGTGAAATAGGTAGGCAAGAAGGCACTACAATGGGCAAAATATGTACTTAAATAGGCACTAAAAATCTGCTAAGTGAACACTTATAAATACGCAATATTAGTAAAATGGCTCCTAAAATACACTATAAACGCACCATAACAAAATAACAATCATCGCAACATATGCTGCAACAAATTCGCTAAACGTTTCCCTAGGCAAAATAGTTCTACATTTATTCCAAATGTCATAAATGACTCCACAAGTTAACATAACAGATATTGTCGCATAATTAAAATACATAAAAATCCACTTCAGTAACTAACCTGCAGAAAGGTGTGGAGTTATTAACTACGAGGGCTGTTCAATAAAGAATGATCACAATTTTTTTTTTTTTTTTTTTTTTTTTTTTTTTTTTTTGACAACGTACCTTTACTCATCCTCATAATTTTGATGGTCCTTCTCAAAATAGTCTCCCCTGAATGTGAAAAGAGCCACATGGGGCTAACTCCGGACTATAGGGAGGGTGGTGGATACACTTCACGTTGACTTTTGCAAGACATTCAACAACAACATTGGCAATATGCGGCCGCGCATTATCGCGGTCCAGCATCCAGCCTGCTTCACGGAAATGTGGTCTTTTGCGCCTGATATGGACTTGCAAAGTTTTCAGGACATCCCTGTAGTATTTTCCAGTTACTGATGTGTATGCAGGTAGAACATGCTGATAAACCATTCCTTGAATATCAAAGAATGAGATGAACATAATTTTCTCAGCAGAAACAACCACTTTTGCTTTTTTTTGGGAGGGGGGTTGGTGATGAAGGAGATTTCCACACTGAGCTTTGCTGTTTGCTCTCAGGATCAAAATGATGTAGCCAAGTTTCAGCAGCAGTGATTACATTTAAAAGAAACTCCGGATCTTCCTCTAACATCAACTTTAACTGCATGTAGACCTGCATGCGAGTGTCCTTTTGTTCGAGAATCAACAGTCTTGGAACCCATCGCGCACAAACACGTCTCATGTGGAATGTTTCTGTAACCAACGTGTGGGTGGCACCCAATGAAATGTTCAGTATTTCAGAAAGTGATCTTAAGGTGGATCCTCTTTCACAATGGCAGCAGCAGTGTTGATGTTTTCTTCCGTAAGGGGAGTAACTGCAACATCGGGTTCAACTTCCTTTGAAATTGATTGTCTCCTCCCTTTAAACTTTTTAAACCACCTTTGAGCTGTGCTGTATGGAAGAACAGACTCTCCGTAGGCCTCCTGTAACATTGTATAGGCCTCAACTTAAGATTTGTTGAGACGAAAGCAAAATTTCAAAGCCGCATATTGTTCCTCGCGTGTTACCTCCATTGCAGTGGTAGGCGATACTGAACATGTCTGAACTTGCCTGGTTCTCACAGGAGGGAACCAGGAGTACCAACACTTAAACTAATACAGCGTGTGTGTTTCACATTAAGCTAAGAGAATATAATACGATTGAATTTTAGTGCGAAAAATTATGACCGTAAAAATTATGATCATTCTTTATTGAACAGCACTCTTATAATCAACTTATGGAACTATTTCATGTGTATTTTTTGCGTATGTTGTAGGAAACTGTTTTTAAACGGAATAAAAGTATCTGTACCAATATTTCTGTAAAGTCATTTAGCACCTAAAATACAAAATTTGATAATGCTAGTCTCACAGAGGGATGTTACCGTAAGCGCCAGTGTTTCACATTTTTATTTTTTTTTCATTTTGGTAATTTACGTCCTCCAACGTTAAGTCATATCGGAAAATGAATGGAATAGGTGAAACGATGCTCATATGAGCCCGGGGTGCATGGAGCTTAGAGTCACCCGAGATTCGTCCTCCAGGATAAGGGAAAAACCCGGAAAAACCCTATCAAGGTAACTCACCGTGACCGGGATTCGAACTCGAGACTATTGAACGTGAGGCAGACATGCTACCACCACGCTACCGAGGCGGGCCTTCACATGTTACCAACTAAGGGTTAATATGAGTGGTAAACGCCTCCAATTGCGTTAATATATATTGGTTATGCTACCTCGCACAAAATGCCTCTGAAAAAGAAATAAATGGGCAAATTTTAATAATAATTATTTACAAGTTAGAGAGAGGCACGCAACACTTGAGATTTTGTAAAGGAAATAAGTCCTTCAGTCGAAGTTGGCCGAACAGCTATGCACAACAAAAGCGCATAGTCAAACAGCGTACGATCGTGGATAAGCTGGTCAAGTGGAAATACGACGAGAAATTAGCTGACCATGTTGTATGGAATACGTTTCCCACTTCAACCCTCATAACGTGACGTATTGAAATATTGTATGTCTTGGAGTTTCTTTTCTGTTACCCGGAACGTATGATGCAGCAAGCAAATATTTTTTCAGATAATGCCTTATGCACTAGACATAACGGAGACTAAAAGCAACATTAATAATGATACCATGATATGATATATTTACTCTGTATATTCCAAAATTGTTCAATTTACAACTTTTGGCCACATTTGTTTGTCTTTACCTTGCTGCTACCTTGACTTGCATGACACCCTGGTCTTCTGCTCTGCCAGGTAGCTCAACACCCACACCTCCTTGGTTACTTAATTAGTCCCTTTCTTAACCATCCTCTTTCTTTCTTATATTCTTTACATTTCTGGCCCATTTTTCTTTTACTTTCTGCAAGAACTCACCAATACTTCTTACCTTCTTTTCCTCCCTGTCCGTTAACATTTTTATAGCTACTATCCTCTTCTCTACTTTCTCTCATTTTTCTGTCCAAAACTTTTCTTTCCATATTGCAACTTCCTCTCATTTTGTTACATAGTGTTCTATGCTTTTTTCCCCCCACACAATTCGCAAATTCCCTTTTTCCTACCTGTTATCCCTCTTAGAAATATTATTCTTGTTCTCATCCATGCTAACCCTTCTCTCTCTTGCCTATTGCAGTAATCTACATATGCTTCTCGTCCCCAATTTTTTTATTTGCTTGTAAAATTTTAATGATGTCATATTTTCTAGACTTCCCCATATTTCCTGTCTTTCTATGTTTTCTATTCTGCATTTTACTAATTTACCCACATCACATGTATTCCTTTCATCTAATCTCCATGTATCTCCCATTCCTATTTTTTTCCATAATTCCTCATATCTCTGCCCACCAACTATTTGAGTTTGCTAACCTTTTCTGCTGTCATGCCATGCCATGTGGTGCTGACTGGCTGTATAGCCAGAAGGTTTTTGCTGCGTGCCATCCGTTAAGGGGTTTACCGCAGGTAAGGTAGATTTCGGGATGTTGTAGGGTGAAATGTGGGTTTTTAGATTGGTATTATTTATGAGGTTACAAGATGTACCTGGGGGTTGAAGGACAAGATGCAACACCTTGCACCCTGGTGTTTTTATTTGATTTTGCTTTGGGGAATAATTTTGATGCCAAGTAGCTTGGAAGGATTATGTGGAACTCAGCTTTAGCTGCTGTTCGGATTAGCTCCTAGGTTATCTCGGATGCCGGCAAGCCATACGGGGTAACCGGTGCTGTCTAGAACGACGTCTAGTGGGGTCATAATCTCCCAAGGACCTGACAAGGGTACTTCTATGATTAGGTAAACTGGCGTATAATTTTGATGCCTGGCGCCTAATTTCATCCTCTACGTATGGAGGACTCGAGGCCTCGTGAAGCAACCTGGTAGGAAAATAACGTCCCACAGAATATATAGACCTAAGTCCTCTATTCTGTGCACGTTGGAGCCATGCTAGGCAGCTGTCTGCGGCCATGCCCCACATCTCGCAGGCGTAAAGCATAACCGGGATTACCAGCGCTAGGAAGAGGTATAACTTCATGCCAACTGGCATCGAGGTTGACTCCAGCATTGGATACAGGGAAGCAATTGCTCCCTGTACCTTCGCCGCTCGGTCCCTGATGTGTTGGCGAAAAGTTAGACCCCTGTCTAAGTTGACACCTAGGTACTGGACAGAGTTGGTCCACTCTATCCTTCGACCTCGGTAGCTGAAGTTGGGGCAGTCTGCGGGGGTATGGCGCTTTGTAAAAAGTATGGCGTGGCTTTTGTCCAGATTAACGGACATCCGCCAACGCCTACACCACTGCTGTGTGAGACGGAGATGTCGTCTCATGCATAATTTCAGTATTTCCCTTTCTTTTTTCACCAAACACCTATACCAAAATTGTATTATTCTTTCCATTATTATTCCATTTCTTCTTGTCTTTCCTAATTCTAATAAAGCTACTTCCCTAGGTGCTGATCTTGGTAAGCCTAGTAGCTCTTTACAAACCTTCTGTAGTTTTGGTCCACCGTTTTGTTTACCTCTGTGCCCCCCTACCCACAGATCTACACTGCATGCAACATTTTTTATTCAACTAATGCTTCATATATTCTTTCTAACCATTTGGTTGTCATTTCTACTTTATATTTGCATATTCTTATGCCATTCATTGTCGCACTTCCTTTTGCTTCAATTTTTCTCCTGTGTGCTCCGCACTTTCCATTGTTATTCAACTTTACTTCTAAGTATTCAAATTCATTGACCACTTCTAACCTTTTGCCATTTAGTACCCATTTTTTATCCTTTTTTAGTGTAACCCACTTCTTGAAGACCATAACCTTCGACTTATTTATGTTTATGTTTATTTTATTTTTATTTTTTATTCATGTTTATTGTTATTTTTTTATTCATGTTTATTTTTATTTTTTATTTTATTTTCTTATAGCTTAATGGCTTTCTGTCCCAATATTTCTGTCTCTCTCTCTCTCTCTCTCTCTCTCTCTCTCTCTCTCTCTCTCTCTCTCTCTCTCTCTCTCTCTCTCTCTCTCTCTTCCAGCCCAGACGTTTACAGCAGGATTAAAATAGGTTTAGACACATTATACATATTGTGACTTTGTGGTTTCATAGAATTAAAAGTCCAATTTGCCGAAATTCTAAATGTCCTTTATTTGCGTAGAAATCCACTGTTCACTTCTCACGTAAAAACATTACATCACATATAGAACGCAAACATCCAAGGTCTTTTTTTCCTTCTTCCATTTATACCCCGCCTTTAACTGCAATGGTCATATCGGCAACCGTTCTCCTTTGGAACATACTGAAGGTGTTAACTCGTTATTTTCTTTTTTTTAATCATTAGATCACGCACACATTCACACTCTCATTCATACTTCCAGATCCTGGGGAAGATGGAAGATTATCCTGGTCGGAGAAAAATCCCCACTCCCACCGCCGGGAAACGAACCCGGGACCCCTAGTACGGCAGGCAAGTGCTCTACCGACTGAGCTACGGGGCCAGCAAACAACAATTCTGTTAAAGTTTGTTTAGTTAACGTGTGTGCACGTCGGCTTCTGCCTTATAATCGTTTTACAAACCCCGACCCTCCTTCTCCCAGACCGTTCTGCAAGTTTGCCACCTTTCTCGATACGTCATGGGTAACGTACGAGGTTTTGTCTAAATAATTTAACTTATGTCCATTACTGCAAAACTTCCTTAGTTTTGACATATATATCGCCAAGCTACAATTCTACTGGATTCCATAATAACCCTTATCTTATTCAAAGTGCGGTATTTGAAACCCAGCTCCTTTAGGAGGCCGTGCAAGGTGCAGTGCCCATAAGGAAAATCACAAATTTCTTGTAAATGTGCAACCAATTCGTCTAAGGTGGGCCCTCTCCTTTTTGCATAGAATCTATAAATTTCTCCACGAATTAAATTGCACGTGAAATTATCTACTTTAGAGAAACGTTTCCTTTTGTTTTCACACTTGATCGGCGTCTTTGGTATTCCTTTCGTCACAATATTTCTTACTGTATTTCTGTGAATACCCAGAATTTATCAAGTTCATTGCACGACCCCTTACCAAGATTATTTGTCAGCACATATTTATATATGTTCAAAACAAGCGCTTGAATTTGCTTAGAAACAGTTCCCGTTATAACTTTGTTATTTTTAAGGCTTTCCAGTAATATAACTCGGCCCAGTTTTTCACACTATTGTCCTCACTTTGATTATTTTCACTCGACTGAAACTTATCCTCTACTTCATTTGCATTTACCACTGCATTTCCCTCCTACGGTCTCCACATCGTGACCCACAACGAATTTCTGCACATAATGAAACAGATCAACTGGAAGTTGGAACTTTGGCAACTGAGACTCCGCGTGGAGTAGACATGCGACTGTCACTTCGAGAAAATCAGGGTTGTTATTTGTCCTCAACGACAGTGTTCCATTTCTGAAGTGTGGAGATAGATTTATGACGGTCATTAGTGGGCGGGCGGCTCAGGTTACTTTGACTCGGAACTGCACATGCGTTAACTAAACAGACTTTACACACTTCACAGCTGTTTACTGCTCGCCTCACTGTTTTACAACTGTCCGCTGGCGTGACACAATCGCTAATATATCTCATTCATGAATTCGAGATGTTTCAAGTACCAATAAGTAACCAACTTTTCTCTGTCAATCACGATATCACTAGAACCTTCCAAACGTGAAATCCTATCTATGCAGGCAAGTCCTTTATCTTAGCTATCTTTATTTGCTAGTTCTTTGTGAACACTAGCAGTGCTATTGTTAACTGCTTTGCCACCGTCTGTTATCTCTTTGCACCGAAACTTTAATGCCTTACCGCGACAATAGAAACTTCTTATTGCTGTTTTCAAATGTTAGGGTACACCTTTCCTTTTCATAATACACCATAATTTATTTCTATTTACCTTGTCAAAGACCTTCTCGAAATCTATGTGCCATATAAATCGGCACATTGAGCTGCCTATGTGGAACAGTGCTACAGAAAATATATAGTTGGCATATCCCAGTTCACCCTCAACAAGGCTGATATCTTGTCAGTAAATATTTGCACTGCAGCACCACGACAAACCCTAGCGGCCTTATTTTTCTTTATACAAATATTTGCTATGCAGTGCTACAAACCTGGGGGAAGCGACGGATGATGGAAGAGAATCGAACCAGGGTCACGGTTGCTAGGTGACGGTTCCATGGTCTATAAAACGTTTTCCGGGAGGCTGCAAACACGGGATTCTTGTCAGGAATAGGGGGAGAGGTAAGATAAATGTCTACCAGATGGCTCTGTTCCTTCGCGCACATACACCAACTCACGTATAAAATTTATGGCGTCCCACAAAAGGAAATCTGTCAGCATTTCCATTAATAGGCTTTAAGGTCACTCACTCTGCAGTATATACCTTGCGGGTGCGTATACCCTGCACAAAACAAAATTATTTCTTAACAAAATTCAGGAAACGTAGTGTTTATGTTGACACAGCGGATTTAGCAGGTAGTTCATTACTCCGGCCTAGCAACGCAGTTGTGGCACCAAAAATGTGCAGCACGCAAACGTATTTCATTTAGATATATGTCTGCGTTGCCTTGTCTGCAGCAAACACCTAGGGCAGGCCAGAAGTTTACACACTATTGTCTGTACATTACCTTCATATAGATAGATTTTACTGTGCATATATTTTTTTTATTTATTTATCCAGATTTATTGAACCCTATTTTACACAGTGGTATATTAGGGTTAGAGTTCATACATAAAAATACACAATTTTAATAAAAATATCTTAAATACTACAAGGAAGAAATGATGTTTTAGTCTGATGCATATTAATTTAAACTATTTCAGACGTTTAAACACTGGGTTTATAAACCTCATGAAGTACTTATACTGTTGTGGCTTCATTAGCAAAGATGTGAGCGGAGCAGAAAATTCAGCTCCTAGAGAGTCTAGTTTGAATATTAATGCTTGTCTTTCTCTCCAGAAAAAAGGACAACAGAAAAGGAGATGAACCACAGTTTGAAATTCTTCATCACACATGCACTCAGGGTTGGATGTTAAGTGAAAGCGTGATAAGTATTCACCAAATTTACCATGTCCACTTAAAAATTGTGTCAAAACAAAATTTGGTACAAGAGGTTCACATTTTCCTCTGTCATATACACTAGGGAAAAATAATGTTTTTTTTTTAAACTTCCATTTGGAGTTGTTAGCCATTGTTGGTTCCATTCTTCAAGAATATGTTGATGTATTATTCTCGTTACAGTAGAAATAGGACATAAAGAGTATGTCACAGGAAGATTGGATTCTGCAGTATTCTTATCCAAGCAATCAGCTCTCTCGTTACCTAAATTTCACTGTGTCCTTTAAGCTATTCCATGCAAATATGTCCTGAATGGTTTTGAAGCAGGGTTCTGATTTCATATGCTAAAGAATTTAAATTGTATTTATCACTAATAGCGAGTAGACCTGATTGTGAATCACTGTTCCCATTAACAGTACACCATTTTATAGCTTCTTTAATTGCTAAGAGCTCCGACTGAATACAGAACATTCAGGTGACAAATTAAACATGGAGTGAGTTAGTTCCCTTTGGTTTTCATAAACTACAAAACCACATCCTACTGCAGATATATTATCTTCAAATTGGAAACGCGAACCGTCTGTATATATATATAATAATTATGAAAATTACTTAGCTACTATCCTGTTCTCTACTTTCTCACATTTTTCCTCCCAAACTTTACTCTCCACATTACATCCTCCTTGCATTATGTTACATAGTGTTCTATGCTTTCTTTTCTAACACACAATTCACAAATTCCCTTTTCCCTACGTCGTATCCCTCTAAGAAATATTGTTCCTGTTCTCATCCAAGCTAACCCTTTTCTCTCTCTCTCTTGCCTATTGCAGTGATCTACATATGCTTCTCGTCCCCAGTTTCTTTTTATTTGTTTGTAAAATTGTAATGATTTCATGTTTTCTAGACTTCCCCGTACTTCCTGTCTTTCTAAATCTTCTATTCTGTATTTTAATAATTTACCCACATCACTTGTATTCCTTACCTCTAATCTCCTATATTCCTATTTTGACATAATTCCTCCCACTCTCTGCCCACCAGCTATTTGAGCTCACTAATCCTTTTTTGCTGTATCATGCATAATTTCATAATTTCCTCTTCTTCTTTGGCCAAGCACCAAACTTGTATTATTATTCCCACTATTATTCCATTTCTTCTTGTATTTCCTAATTCTATTAAAGCTACTTGATAAGCCTAGCAGCTCTTTACAAAACCTTCTGTAGATTTAGTCCACCGTTTTGTTTACCTCTGTGCCCCCCACCAGATCTCCAGTGCATACAACATTTGATAAAGTCCATTCTTAATCTACTTGCCTTAATTGAGACAAACATTTGCAAAACGTTGAACCTTCCTGGGAGGTTCAGTGGAAAAAATCTGAAAATATATTCAAACATTTTAAGATGTGGTAATTTTAAAGCTTTTGCAACCACATTCTCTTGAATGCCCTGGAAAAAAGCTACAAATTCCCATTTTATAAATGTATAATTATTTGTAAATTAAAACAAATAATGTTAGGAAATTATCTCAGGAATTTCTATACTCCGCAGTAAAGTTATATGCCTTAAACTGGGTCCTTTAACAATACCTACATATATAGCACAAAAAATCATCTGTTGAGTTTATAGTTTATGAAGAGGGTATGCACAGAATTTTTAGATTTAAATTTAATTTTTCATAATTATGTTTTAAACCTAAGGTGATTTAACCAGAACAGTTAAAGTCATTTTGGAAACTATCAGTTGAGATTAAAGTCTTTTTGAAAATCTTGACGTGGAGTTTTTTAATATCCCTGTTTGGCTTTTCAGCCATACTTCGTTTTTAGTTGGGCTAGTAATACACATACTGTAGCTTAAAAGGTAGCGTGCCTGTATCACATTTAAAGATACCAAGTTTGAATTTCGATAAGGGTGAGTTGTCTGGATAAGAAGAGCGGGATGTCTCAGGCTGTTTCGTCTGTGGTCCGCATTCGGTAGCCCGGGTTCAGTTCCCGTGGCCGAACTACTTGACCCAAGGGTTCTTTCGGGGTTTTCCCGGGTCACTAGGCGATTGCTGGATAGATTAATTACAGCCTCCAATTTCCTGTGCTTCCAATTCATCTTCATTATCATTTCATACAATCTTTCAGGGTAGAAGTGTCGGCGGGAGTCTCGGCGTTGCCTGGTAGCATGATATATTTTCAGATAAACTACTTCCTCCTCCGGTAGGTCAGTTGCCGGTCTCCCCTCCTCAGCTGGGACTATTTTGGGGCCGTCAGCCAGGGACCTTTGGGGCTCGGATCGCCTTCCTGAGAAAATTAGGGTACGGCTGCTTGGCTCGTTGCCGTCCCGCATTAGGGGAGCGTGTCCGTTTTCCTGGCCTGTCGGGGGAAGTCTCTATCCAAGTAAACCCTGTGCTCTGTACTGTCGTGCCTCATTGGGTCAGCCACCCACTCTCTCCTTTCACCTCATCCTCCCTCTAGAGGGTGCCCGAAATGGGGCATAGGCACAATGGGCCCAGCATGATGGTCTACGTACCAAATCCCCTCCTAGTGAAAATACTTATCTGAATAAGGTGGTTTTCCAGGACTGTCCCTTACCGTGAAAGATGATTAAGGGGTAACTTAAAGCACTATATATTCTGGCCTCATATGTACATTATTCCCTTTATCGTCCGATATGACTTAACGTTTAAGGTTACCTAACGTTTGAGGTTATCCCTTATCCTAAAAGATGAACGTCAGGTAAGTCTAAGCTCTGTAATTACTAGACTCGTTTGAACATCATTTCATTCATCGTCCTATATGACTTAACGTTGAAGGATTTCCCTTATCATAAAAGATGAATGCTGCGTACTTCTAAGCTCTGTGGACCCTGCGCTCATTTGAACATAATTTCATTCATCATTGACCTAACGTTGGACGTTTTCCCTTATCCTAAAAAATGAATGTCTGGTAACTAAGCTCTATGAACCCTGGACTCATTTGAACAGAATTTTATTCATCGTCCGATATGACTTGGAGGATTTCCCTTAACCTAAATGATGAATGCCGGGTAACTCTAAGCTTCTTGTCCCTGGGCTCATTTGAAAATTATCTCATTCATAGTCCCATATGACAACGTTGGAGGTTTTCTCTTATCCTGAAAGATGAATGTCGGGTAACACTAAGCCCTGTGTACACTGGACTCATTTCAAAATTATTTAATGCATCGTCCGATATGACTTAACTTTGGAGGTTCTCCCTTATCCTAAAAGATGAACTAGACTCATTTGAGCATCATTGCATTCATCGTCCGATATGACTTAAAGTTGGAGGTTCTTCCTTATCCTAAAAGATGAAGGACAGGTAAGTCTAAGCCCTGTATAGACTGGATTCACTTGAACATCATTACAGTCATTGTCCGATACGACAACGCTGGAGGTTCTCCCTTATCCTAAAAGATGAACGTCAGGTAAGTCTAAGCCCTGTATACACTACACTCATTTGAACATCAGTTCATTCATTGTCCGATGTGACTTAACGTTGGAGGTTCTCCCTTATCCTAAAAGATGAACGTCAGGTAAGTCAAAGCCCTGTATACACTAGATTCATTTGAACATCATTGCATTCATCGTCCGATATGACTTAACGTTGGAGGGTTCTCCTTTATCCTAAAAGATGAACATCAGGTAAGTCTAAGCCCTGTATACACTAGACTCACTTGAACATCATTTCATTCATCGTCCGATATGACTTAACGTTACAGGTTCTCCCTTCTCCTAAAAGATGAACGTCAGGTAAATCTAAGCCCTGTATACACTAGACTCATTTGAACATCATTTCATTCATCGTCCGATATGACTTATCGTTGGAGGTTCTCCCTTATCCTAAATGATGAACGTCAGGTAAGTCTAAGCCCTGTATACACTAGACCCATTTGAACATCATTTCATTCATCGTCCGATATGTCTTATCGTTGGAGGTTCTCCCTTATCCGTCCTGCGCCATGGCGTAGCGGACTAAGGCGGTACGCTGGTCCCTGGCTACGGAAAGCGGCCCAAGTTCGATCCCACCCATGCGGTGGGGATTATATGACCGGTGCTCTCTCACCATCGTCAGGAAAGTGAGGAGCCTACGATAGGTAAACGGCCCTGGTCACAGAAACCAACATTCCGGCTGAGGGATGCCGAGATGCTGACCACATCTTCTCCCCATATCGGTTGGATGATCGCCCAGCTCTGCCGTGCGTAAGTGGGCGTGAGGCCGGCAGTCGGCCCACTTGGCTGTTACGCCATGGGGTACGTTACGTTCTCCCTTATTTTAAAAGATGAATGCCGGGTAACTCTATACTCTGTGGACCGTGCGCTCATTTGATTATAATTTCATTCATCATTGACTTAACGATGGACGTTTTCCCTTATCCTGAAAGTTAATGTGTGGTAACTCTAAGCCCTGTGTATACTGGACTCATTTGAACATCGTTTCATTGATCGTCTGAAAAGACTTAGGGTTGGAGGGTTTCCCTTATCCTGAAATATGAATGTCTGGTGTCAATTGAGCATCATTTCATACCTCTTCTGATATAACTTAGCGTTGGACGTTTTTCCTTATTCTGAAAGACGAATGTCAGGTAACTCTAAGGTTTATTTGAACATCATTTCATTCATCGTCTGAGTAGACGGCGTTGGAGGTTTTTCCTTATTCTGAAACACGAATGTCAGGTAACTCTAAGGTTTATTTGAACATCATTTCATTCATCGTCTGAGAAGACAGCGTTGGAGGTTTTTCCTTATTCTGAAAGACGAATGTCAGGTAACTCTAAGGTTTATTTGAACATCATTTCATTCATCGTCTGAGAAGACGGCGTTGGAGGTTTTTCCTTATTCTGAAAGACGAATGTCAGGTAACTCTAAGGTTTATTTGAACATCATTTCATTTATCGTCTGAGACGACTTAGCGTTGGACGTTTTTCCTTATTCTGAAAGACGAATGTCAGGTAACTCTAAGGTTTATTTGAACATCATTTCATTCATCGTCTGAGAAGACTTAGCGTTGGAGGTTTTTGCTTATTCTGAAAGACGAATGTCAGGTAACTCTAAGGTTTATTTGAACATCATTTCATTTATCGTCTGAGACGACTTAGCGTTGGACGTTTTTCCTTATTCTGAAAGACGAATGTCAGGTAACTCTAAGGTTTATTTGAACATCATTTCATTCATAGTCTGATGAGACTGAGCGTTGGAGGTTTTCCTTATTCTGAAACACGAATGTCAGGTAACTCTAAGGTTTATTTGAACATCATTTCATTCATCGTCTGATAAGACTTAGCGTTGGAGGTTTTTCCTTATTCTGAAAGACGAATGTCAGGTAACTCTAAGGTTTATTTGAACATCATTTCATTCATAGTCTGATGAGACTGAGCGTTGGAGGTTTTCCTTATTCTGAAACACGAATGTCAGGTAACTCTAAGGTTTATTTGAACATCATTTCATTCATCGTCTGATAAGACTTAGCGTTGGAGGTTTTTCCTTATTCTGAAAGACGAATGTCAGGTAACTCTAAGGTTTATTTGAACATCATTTCATTCATCTTCTGATAAGACTTAGCGTTGGAAGTTTTCCCTTATCCTGAAAGACGAATGCCTGGAAGCTGTAAGCTCTATGGACGTGGTCAAATTTGAGCATCGTTTCAATCATCGTCCATTAAGACGAGAGGAGAGAAATTTCAATGAAATTTCAGTTTAAAATGTTTATAAATCTACTTCTGCTAGTTTAGGAAGTCTCTGTAGCTACACTATCATACATATGTATTATTTTATCTTGTCAGGAATCCTGCGCGGTAGGGATGAGTAGCAACTGTGGTGGGGATAGTGCACCTATCGCCACAATGCGTCACACGCGTAATATTACGAGAGGGGAGGGCGCTGCATAAGGTGTCTAAAAACAAATTTCATTCTCGAAGCCAGTTTTGCAGCTCTTATAAACTAAGTTGTATTTCTTACTATGGTAGTAATCCCCACGCTTTTGTTGGATCTTACATAGTACATAGGCATTTGGAACAAAACCCTGTTCTCCTCCAGCAGGCATGATAAACACCTATCGGCCTATCAATATCGCTGCAGAGTCCCTGTAACGTATTTCACTCCAGGCATATGGTCTAATATGTGCTGTATTTATATAAGTTTCATCCATATAAACTATATAAACTTCACTTCGATATCTCCGAATATTTGGTAAATATTTAAGCCTTTTTGCACGTATGGTGCGATGCTCGATTAAAATTTGTCTGTCACGCTTAGTGTTTTTTTTTTTTTTTCAAATAATCCTAGCTTCAAAAGAACTCTTCTTAATGTTCAGACACTGCCTTGGAGGTCAGTAGAATTGTTAGCTTCATAAGCACTTTCTTCAAAGTTGGTCTTTGTTTTCCTGTGTTTTAAAACTTATTCATAGTTCGCCTAGCTACTTCTGAATTAAAACATCCAAATTAGATTCTGTGCATGTTCTTAATTTTTGTTTACTGGGCATAGAGAAGAACGTTGTTGCACTAGCACCAATGGCTTTTCTTTCCTTAATAACTCTCCTAAACTGCTTTCAGACACAACTGTTGCCTCAGATACCCTTACCCAGATTTTTACAGCTGACCCAGACCATGGTGTATTTTTTATAAATCTATGGATATTGGTTATTCTTTCTCGTGTTTTTAAATGTAGCACTTTATTTCCTAATGTGCTGCTAGGAGGCGTCATTTATAAATGCTCTCTTGGAACCAGGAGACAAGCACATTTTGAAACAAGCTATAGTGTTACCGAGTAGCTCTACACTTGTTTACTTGTACGCAACTGACCTGCCCTCCCCTCCAGTTGTAACCGTTCTGAAGTGGACTCGTCCAGATACCACTGCGCATTGCTCTGCACTTTTCAAGATAAAAAAAAAACATCTTCGTTAATCACCCAATAGACCTTTCCGTTTGGAAAAGATCTTCATTAACAAAAATCGTCATAGAGTCATGAATTTTGAAACTCCACCACCGGAAATCTTTAACAAGTACATCACGCCATCTATTGACAATACGGAGAAAGAGGAAACCACTACAACTTGCACTAATCGAGTGTCAGCTGATGATAGGAGCAAGAGCTCTTGAAACATGTCCTGTGAATAAACAGTGTGAGTGAAGCAATGTGTCAATATCTTCTCGATTCACTTTTGTACAAATAAGAGTCAATTTCTTATCGATTTCTTTAAATTTGTTCAGAAGGAGGTTGTGAAGTTACAGGTTACTGGGGACATTTTTAAATATACCTTTTATTTTTATGAAAATATTTGATATTTAGGAACTTAAAATCGCAATCGTTAGAGCTATTCTTGTGAACGTTATAGACAGATAAGAGGTGTTCTGTGTTGTGGTATTGAAGGTCTTAGTTTCAAATCCTTTGGGGGATTTGAATTAAATATTGTCTCAAATATAAGCTATCTTTGGTAGTCACAAAATTCATGACCGAAGAAAGGGAAACAAACGCGAGATGAAAAAGGTGTACCTTTCGGTTTCCTGAAACCGCTTTTCATCTTTTTTTCTTCTGAAGTAAACCAACGTGGCATATTAGATTCTTCAGTCCATTCTATTCTCCCGGGCTCTTTTTGGTTGTGGTTTAAGCGTTTTCCTCGCTCAAAGGCTTAGTTATCAGTCTGTTGCACTTTTATAGCAGATCCCTCATCTCTTTTGTGACCTACCTGGTCTTCGTTTTCCTGGAGGTTTAATTTAATGCAAGCTTTGGAAGTCTCATTCCCTTCATATGCGACAGCCAATTTTTCCTCCAGCGTTATGCGTTTGTATAACGTGCACCATGCTTTCTTCTTACAGCATTTTTTTTTTATTCATTTACTCCCCAAGTTTACCTTTATAATCGCTAACCTAATATTTCATTTGGAAAGAAATGTAACGTTTAGAACGGAACGTTAGGTGAAGACACGTATCGTGTCTCCACAGATGTAAAGTCCAGGGGGTAGCTCAGGGGATAACCTTCTAAGGGTGTCTAGGAGTTTGGTGAAGGGATGGTTCTAGGAACCTGATATAATGAGTGGTCGCGCCGTGGCTCAGTGGTTAGACCGCTTGGCTCTCACCAAGGCTGCTCGGGTTCGATCCCAGGCGACCGCAAAGTGAGATTTGTGGTGGACAACATGGCGCTGGGGCGGCTTTTCTCCGGGACCTCCGGTTTCCCCGCCATCTCATTCCACCGGTGCGCCATTTTCATCTCATGTATTATCAGTGTCACCGGCTGCGGTGCCGTATGTAGTAAAAGCAGGCGTTAAACTCTACACACATTTGATATAATGAGTACTTAATGTACTACTGTTCCACACCTGAGCGGAATGGCTCAGGTGGTTTCGTCTCTGGCCCGCATTCGGTAGGTCCCGGTTGGATTCGCGTGACCGACCTACCTGACCCATGGGTAGGTTAATTACATCCCCCGAACTTCCTGTCCCTCCATTGCATCTCCATTATCATTTTACATCATCTCTCATCTGATGGTCTCTTTCAGGGTAGAAGTGTCGGCGGGTGTCTCGGCGGTGCATGACATGTTAATGTAGGGTTACTACTCCCAGTAGTTCTGGACCCGTAGGACCAAGGACCCGGGGCTCCTTCTACCCGGGAGCGATGGATAACTCCGGGGCTCTTTCCATAGGGCAATACCTGCAGCCTAAAAAGCACCCCCCCCCCCACTGAGCACAACGTCAAGACGTGATGGAAGTGGATACGCCACCTACTCGCGTCAACCCCGCAGGGAAGACTACCGATAACCTCGTTGGGGCCGAATGGTGATCTAGCACAATTTCTACTAGCTCTGCAGGCTAGTACCCGGGACTTTTAAGGCAACCCTCTACCCCCTCCGGGCGGCCGTAGCCTGGCCGGAAGTACCCCTCTGCCCGTGGTTATCGGGAACTCACTACCCCCTCGAGTCCAACCCAATCCGAACAACTCCCCTACGGGAGGGGCTCGGCATGTTCGACCCGAGTTTCCTCTAGTAACGTCAGAGGTACAAAGAGTGCTAAGGGTCCACAGTGCCCGCACCTCGGCAGCTGAAGGGGACGGATCCCCTCCCCTACGGGAATTAAATGCGAGGATCTACTCCCATTAGTCCTAGACCCGTAGGACCAGAACCCGGGCCTCTCGGGTATATTTACCGTAGGACAGTGCCTATTTTATGAACTGCCCCCCCCCCCCCGCCTGCACACGGCAGACACGACGGAACTGGATACGCCACTTACGCGCCGGTCCTTAATGAACCAGCTACCAAAAAACCTTGATAGGGCCGCCGGTGATCTAGCACACCAACTATTACCTCTGCAGGCTAGCACTCTGGACTTATTAGGCAACCCTCTACCCCCTCCGGGCGGCCAAGGCCAGGCCGGAGGTACCCAATTTCCCCTGGGTGGCGGGAACGCACTGCCCCCTCGAGTCCAACCCAATCCGAACTACTCCCAGAGGAATGGGCTCGAATGTTCGGCCCGAGGTTCCTCTAGTAACGTCAGAGGTACCACCGTTGCTAGGTGTCCCCAGTGCCCGCACCTTGGCAGCTGAAAGGGACGCACCCCTCCCCCTAAGTATTCCCTACGGGAAGGATAATATGCTCCGAGGTAAATACTTCCTCTTCCGGTAGGTTGGTTGTCGGTCTCCACTCCTTTGCTGGGACCATTTCGGGACCGCCAGCCAGGGAGCCTTAGGGCTCGGATCGCCTGCCTGGGATCATCAGGGTTCGGCTGCTGGGCTCGTTGTCGTCCCGCAGTAAGGGAGCGAGTATGTTGTCCTGGCCTGTTGGTGGAAGTCTCTAACCAAGTAAACTGTAGAGACCCTTCCCTCTGTACTGTCGTGACTCCTTGGGTCACTAGGCGATTGCTGGATAGATTAATTACAGCCTCCAATTTCCTGTGCTTCCAATTCATCTTCATTATCATTTCATACAATCTTTCAGGGTAGAAGTGTCGGCGGGAGTCTCGGCGTTGCCTGGTAGCATGATATATTTTCAGATAAACTACTTCCTCCTCCGGTAGGTCAGTTGCCGGTCTCCCCTCCTCAGCTGGGACTATTTTGGGGCCGTCAGCCAGGGACCTTTGGGGCTCGGATCGCCTTCCTGAGAAAATTAGGGTACGGCTGCTTGGCTCGTTGCCGTCCCGCATTAGGGGAGCGTGTCCGTTTTCCTGGCCTGTCGGGGGAAGTCTCTATCCAAGTAAACCCTGTGCTCTGTACTGTCGTGCCTCATTGGGTCAGCCACCCACTCTCTCCTTTCACCTCATCCTCCCTCTAGAGGGTGCCCGAAATGGGGCATAGGCACAATGGGCCCAGCATGATGGTCTACGTACCAAATCCCCTCCTAGTGAAAATACTTATCTGAATAAGGTGGTTTTCCAGGACTGTCCCTTACCGTGAAAGATGATTAAGGGGTAACTTAAAGCACTATATATTCTGGCCTCATATGTACATTATTCCCTTTATCGTCCGATATGACTTAACGTTTAAGGTTACCTAACGTTTGAGGTTATCCCTTATCCTAAAAGATGAACGTCAGGTAAGTCTAAGCTCTGTAATTACTAGACTCGTTTGAACATCATTTCATTCATCGTCCTATATGACTTAACGTTGAAGGATTTCCCTTATCATAAAAGATGAATGCTGCGTACTTCTAAGCTCTGTGGACCCTGCGCTCATTTGAACATAATTTCATTCATCATTGACCTAACGTTGGACGTTTTCCCTTATCCTAAAAAATGAATG
The DNA here is from genome assembly GCA_030765055.1 of Mantis religiosa. Taxonomy (NCBI): domain Eukaryota; kingdom Metazoa; phylum Arthropoda; class Insecta; order Mantodea; family Mantidae; genus Mantis; species Mantis religiosa. The sequence continues at coordinate 81,329 of JAUKNK010000611.1, read as the reverse complement.
TCTGGTAACTAAGCTCTATGAACCCTGGACTCATTTGAACAGAATTTTATTCATCGTCCGATATGACTTGGAGGATTTCCCTTAACCTAAATGATGAATGCCGGGTAACTCTAAGCTTCTTGTCCCTGGGCTCATTTGAAAATTATCTCATTCATAGTCCCATATGACAACGTTGGAGGTTTTCTCTTATCCTGAAAGATGAATGTCGGGTAACACTAAGCCCTGTGTACACTGGACTCATTTCAAAATTATTTAATGCATCGTCCGATATGACTTAACTTTGGAGGTTCTCCCTTATCCTAAAAGATGAACTAGACTCATTTGAGCATCATTGCATTCATCGTCCGATATGACTTAAAGTTGGAGGTTCTTCCTTATCCTAAAAGATGAAGGACAGGTAAGTCTAAGCCCTGTATAGACTGGATTCACTTGAACATCATTACAGTCATTGTCCGATACGACAACGCTGGAGGTTCTCCCTTATCCTAAAAGATGAACGTCAGGTAAGTCTAAGCCCTGTATACACTACACTCATTTGAACATCAGTTCATTCATTGTCCGATGTGACTTAACGTTGGAGGTTCTCCCTTATCCTAAAAGATGAACGTCAGGTAAGTCAAAGCCCTGTATACACTAGATTCATTTGAACATCATTGCATTCATCGTCCGATATGACTTAACGTTGGAGGGTTCTCCTTTATCCTAAAAGATGAACATCAGGTAAGTCTAAGCCCTGTATACACTAGACTCACTTGAACATCATTTCATTCATCGTCCGATATGACTTAACGTTACAGGTTCTCCCTTCTCCTAAAAGATGAACGTCAGGTAAATCTAAGCCCTGTATACACTAGACTCATTTGAACATCATTTCATTCATCGTCCGATATGACTTATCGTTGGAGGTTCTCCCTTATCCTAAATGATGAACGTCAGGTAAGTCTAAGCCCTGTATACACTAGACCCATTTGAACATCATTTCATTCATCGTCCGATATGTCTTATCGTTGGAGGTTCTCCCTTATCCGTCCTGCGCCATGGCGTAGCGGACTAAGGCGGTACGCTGGTCCCTGGCTACGGAAAGCGGCCCAAGTTCGATCCCACCCATGCGGTGGGGATTATATGACCGGTGCTCTCTCACCATCGTCAGGAAAGTGAGGAGCCTACGATAGGTAAACGGCCCTGGTCACAGAAACCAACATTCCGGCTGAGGGATGCCGAGATGCTGACCACATCTTCTCCCCATATCGGTTGGATGATCGCCCAGCTCTGCCGTGCGTAAGTGGGCGTGAGGCCGGCAGTCGGCCCACTTGGCTGTACGCCATGGGGTACGTTACGTTCTCCCTTATTTTAAAAGATGAATGCCGGGTAACTCTATACTCTGTGGACCGTGCGCTCATTTGATTATAATTTCATTCATCATTGACTTAACGATGGACGTTTTCCCTTATCCTGAAAGTTAATGTGTGGTAACTCTAAGCCCTGTGTATACTGGACTCATTTGAACATCGTTTCATTGATCGTCTGAAAAGACTTAGGGTTGGAGGGTTTCCCTTATCCTGAAATATGAATGTCTGGTGTCAATTGAGCATCATTTCATACCTCTTCTGATATAACTTAGCGTTGGACGTTTTTCCTTATTCTGAAAGACGAATGTCAGGTAACTCTAAGGTTTATTTGAACATCATTTCATTCATCGTCTGAGTAGACGGCGTTGGAGGTTTTTCCTTATTCTGAAACACGAATGTCAGGTAACTCTAACGTTTATTTGAACATCATTTCATTCATCGTCTGAGAAGACAGCGTTGGAGGTTTTTCCTTATTCTGAAAGACGAATGTCAGGTAACTCTAAGGTTTATTTGAACATCATTTCATTCATCGTCTGAGAAGACGGCGTTGGAGGTTTTTCCTTATTCTGAAAGACGAATGTCAGGTAACTCTAACGTTTATTTGAACATCATTTCATTTATCGTCTGAGACGACTTAGCGTTGGACGTTTTTCCTTATTCTGAAAGACGAATGTCAGGTAACTCTAAGGTTTATTTGAACATCATTTCATTCATCGTCTGAGAAGACTTAGCGTTGGAGGTTTTTGCTTATTCTGAAAGACGAATGTCAGGTAACTCTAAGGTTTATTTGAACATCATTTCATTTATCGTCTGAGACGACTTAGCGTTGGACGTTTTTCCTTATTCTGAAAGACGAATGTCAGGTAACTCTAAGGTTTATTTGAACATCATTTCATTCATAGTCTGATGAGACTGAGCGTTGGAGGTTTTCCTTATTCTGAAACACGAATGTCAGGTAACTCTAAGGTTTATTTGAACATCATTTCATTCATCGTCTGATAAGACTTAGCGTTGGAGGTTTTTCCTTATTCTGAAAGACGAATGTCAGGTAACTCTAAGGTTTATTTGAACATCATTTCATTCATAGTCTGATGAGACTGAGCGTTGGAGGTTTTCCTTATTCTGAAACACGAATGTCAGGTAACTCTAAGGTTTATTTGAACATCATTTCATTCATCGTCTGATAAGACTTAGCGTTGGAGGTTTTTCCTTATTCTGAAAGACGAATGTCAGGTAACTCTAAGGTTTATTTGAACATCATTTCATTCATCTTCTGATAAGACTTAGCGTTGGAAGTTTTCCCTTATCCTGAAAGACGAATGCCTGGAAGCTGTAAGCTCTATGGACGTGGTCAAATTTGAGCATCGTTTCAATCATCGTCCATTAAGACGAGAGGAGAGAAATTTCAATGAAATTTCAGTTTAAAATGTTTATAAATCTACTTCTGCTAGTTTAGGAAGTCTCTGTAGCTACACTATCATACATATGTATTATTTTATCTTGTCAGGAATCCTGCGCGGTAGGGATGAGTAGCAACTGTGGTGGGGATAGTGCACCTATCGCCACAATGCGTCACACGCGTAATATTACGAGAGGGGAGGGCGCTGCATAAGGTGTCTAAAAACAAATTTCATTCTCGAAGCCAGTTTTGCAGCTCTTATAAACTAAGTTGTATTTCTTACTATGGTAGTAATCCCCACGCTTTTGTTGGATCTTACATAGTACATAGGCATTTGGAACAAAACCCTGTTCTCCTCCAGCAGGCATGATAAACACCTATCGGCCTATCAATATCGCTGCAGAGTCCCTGTAACGTATTTCACTCCAGGCATATGGTCTAATATGTGCTGTATTTATATAAGTTTCATCCATATAAACTATATAAACTTCACTTCGATATCTCCGAATATTTGGTAAATATTTAAGCCTTTTTGCACGTATGGTGCGATGCTCGATTAAAATTTGTCTGTCACGCTTAGTGTTTTTTTTTTTTTTCAAATAATCCTAGCTTCAAAAGAACTCTTCTTAATGTTCAGACACTGCCTTGGAGGTCAGTAGAATTGTTAGCTTCATAAGCACTTTCTTCAAAGTTGGTCTTTGTTTTCCTGTGTTTTAAAACTTATTCATAGTTCGCCTAGCTACTTCTGAATTAAAACATCCAAATTAGATTCTGTGCATGTTCTTAATTTTTGTTTACTGGGCATAGAGAAGAACGTTGTTGCACTAGCACCAATGGCTTTTCTTTCCTTAATAACTCTCCTAAACTGCTTTCAGACACAACTGTTGCCTCAGATACCCTTACCCAGATTTTTACAGCTGACCCAGACCATGGTGTATTTTTTATAAATCTATGGATATTGGTTATTCTTTCTCGTGTTTTTAAATGTAGCACTTTATTTCCTAATGTGCTGCTAGGAGGCGTCATTTATAAATGCTCTCTTGGAACCAGGAGACAAGCACATTTTGAAACAAGCTATAGTGTTACCGAGTAGCTCTACACTTGTTTACTTGTACGCAACTGACCTGCCCTCCCCTCCAGTTGTAACCGTTCTGAAGTGGACTCGTCCAGATACCACTGCGCATTGCTCTGCACTTTTCAAGATAAAAAAAAAACATCTTCGTTAATCACCCAATAGACCTTTCCGTTTGGAAAAGATCTTCATTAACAAAAATCGTCATAGAGTCATGAATTTTGAAACTCCACCACCGGAAATCTTTAACAAGTACATCACGCCATCTATTGACAATACGGAGAAAGAGGAAACCACTACAACTTGCACTAATCGAGTGTCAGCTGATGATAGGAGCAAGAGCTCTTGAAACATGTCCTGTGAATAAACAGTGTGAGTGAAGCAATGTGTCAATATCTTCTCGATTCACTTTTGTACAAATAAGAGTCAATTTCTTATCGATTTCTTTAAATTTGTTCAGAAGGAGGTTGTGAAGTTACAGGTTACTGGGGACATTTTTAAATATACCTTTTATTTTTATGAAAATATTTGATATTTAGGAACTTAAAATCGCAATCGTTAGAGCTATTCTTGTGAACGTTATAGACAGATAAGAGGTGTTCTGTGTTGTGGTATTGAAGGTCTTAGTTTCAAATCCTTTGGGGGATTTGAATTAAATATTGTCTCAAATATAAGCTATCTTTGGTAGTCACAAAATTCATGACCGAAGAAAGGGAAACAAACGCGAGATGAAAAAGGTGTACCTTTCGGTTTCCTGAAACCGCTTTTCATCTTTTTTTCTTCTGAAGTAAACCAACGTGGCATATTAGATTCTTCAGTCCATTCTATTCTCCCGGGCTCTTTTTGGTTGTGGTTTAAGCGTTTTCCTCGCTCAAAGGCTTAGTTATCAGTCTGTTGCACTTTTATAGCAGATCCCTCATCTCTTTTGTGACCTACCTGGTCTTCGTTTTCCTGGAGGTTTAATTTAATGCAAGCTTTGGAAGTCTCATTCCCTTCATATGCGACAGCCAATTTTTCCTCCAGCGTTATGCGTTTGTATAACGTGCACCATGCTTTCTTCTTACAGCATTTTTTTTTTATTCATTTACTCCCCAAGTTTACCTTTATAATCGCTAACCTAATATTTCATTTGGAAAGAAATGTAACGTTTAGAACGGAACGTTAGGTGAAGACACGTATCGTGTCTCCACAGATGTAAAGTCCAGGGGGTAGCTCAGGGGATAACCTTCTAAGGGTGTCTAGGAGTTTGGTGAAGGGATGGTTCTAGGAACCTGATATAATGAGTGGTCGCGCCGTGGCTCAGTGGTTAGACCGCTTGGCTCTCACCAAGGCTGCTCGGGTTCGATCCCAGGCGACCGCAAAGTGAGATTTGTGGTGGACAACATGGCGCTGGGGCGGCTTTTCTCCGGGACCTCCGGTTTCCCCGCCATCTCATTCCACCGGTGCGCCATTTTCATCTCATGTATTATCAGTGTCACCGGCTGCGGTGCCGTATGTAGTAAAAGCAGGCGTTAAACTCTACACACATTTGATATAATGAGTACTTAATGTACTACTGTTCCACACCTGAGCGGAATGGCTCAGGTGGTTTCGTCTCTGGCCCGCATTCGGTAGGTCCCGGTTGGATTCGCGTGACCGACCTACCTGACCCATGGGTAGGTTAATTACATCCCCCGAACTTCCTGTCCCTCCATTGCATCTCCATTATCATTTTACATCATCTCTCATCTGATGGTCTCTTTCAGGGTAGAAGTGTCGGCGGGTGTCTCGGCGGTGCATGACATGTTAATGTAGGGTTACTACTCCCAGTAGTTCTGGACCCGTAGGACCAAGGACCCGGGGCTCCTTCTACCCGGGAGCGATGGATAACTCCGGGGCTCTTTCCATAGGGCAATACCTGCAGCCTAAAAAGCACCCCCCCCCCACTGAGCACAACGTCAAGACGTGATGGAAGTGGATACGCCACCTACTCGCGTCAACCCCGCAGGGAAGACTACCGATAACCTCGTTGGGGCCGAATGGTGATCTAGCACAATTTCTACTAGCTCTGCAGGCTAGTACCCGGGACTTTTAAGGCAACCCTCTACCCCCTCCGGGCGGCCGTAGCCTGGCCGGAAGTACCCCTCTGCCCGTGGTTATCGGGAACTCACTACCCCCTCGAGTCCAACCCAATCCGAACAACTCCCCTACGGGAGGGGCTCGGCATGTTCGACCCGAGTTTCCTCTAGTAACGTCAGAGGTACAAAGAGTGCTAAGGGTCCACAGTGCCCGCACCTCGGCAGCTGAAGGGGACGGATCCCCTCCCCTACGGGAATTAAATGCGAGGATCTACTCCCATTAGTCCTAGACCCGTAGGACCAGAACCCGGGCCTCTCGGGTATATTTACCGTAGGACAGTGCCTATTTTATGAACTGCCCCCCCCCCCGCCTGCACACGGCAGACACGACGGAACTGGATACGCCACTTACGCGCCGGTCCTTAATGAACCAGCTACCAAAAAACCTTGATAGGGCCGCCGGTGATCTAGCACACCAACTATTACCTCTGCAGGCTAGCACTCTGGACTTATTAGGCAACCCTCTACCCCCTCCGGGCGGCCAAGGCCAGGCCGGAGGTACCCAATTTCCCCTGGGTGGCGGGAACGCACTGCCCCCTCGAGTCCAACCCAATCCGAACTACTCCCAGAGGAATGGGCTCGAATGTTCGGCCCGAGGTTCCTCTAGTAACGTCAGAGGTACCACCGTTGCTAGGTGTCCCCAGTGCCCGCACCTTGGCAGCTGAAAGGGACGCACCCCTCCCCCTAAGTATTCCCTACGGGAAGGATAATATGCTCCGAGGTAAATACTTCCTCTTCCGGTAGGTTGGTTGTCGGTCTCCACTCCTTTGCTGGGACCATTTCGGGACCGCCAGCCAGGGAGCCTTAGGGCTCGGATCGCCTGCCTGGGATCATCAGGGTTCGGCTGCTGGGCTCGTTGTCGTCCCGCAGTAAGGGAGCGAGTATGTTGTCCTGGCCTGTTGGTGGAAGTCTCTAACCAAGTAAACTGTAGAGACCCTTCCCTCTGTACTGTCGTGACTCCTTGGGTCACTAGGCGATTGCTGGATAGATTAATTACAGCCTCCAATTTCCTGTGCTTCCAATTCATCTTCATTATCATTTCATACAATCTTTCAGGGTAGAAGTGTCGGCGGGAGTCTCGGCGTTGCCTGGTAGCATGATATATTTTCAGATAAACTACTTCCTCCTCCGGTAGGTCAGTTGCCGGTCTCCCCTCCTCAGCTGGGACTATTTTGGGGCCGTCAGCCAGGGACCTTTGGGGCTCGGATCGCCTTCCTGAGAAAATTAGGGTACGGCTGCTTGGCTCGTTGCCGTCCCGCATTAGGGGAGCGTGTCCGTTTTCCTGGCCTGTCGGGGGAAGTCTCTATCCAAGTAAACCCTGTGCTCTGTACTGTCGTGCCTCATTGGGTCAGCCACCCACTCTCTCCTTTCACCTCATCCTCCCTCTAGAGGGTGCCCGAAATGGGGCATAGGCACAATGGGCCCAGCATGATGGTCTACGTACCAAATCCCCTCCTAGTGAAAATACTTATCTGAATAAGGTGGTTTTCCAGGACTGTCCCTTACCGTGAAAGATGATTAAGGGGTAACTTAAAGCACTATATATTCTGGCCTCATATGTACATTATTCCCTTTATCGTCCGATATGACTTAACGTTTAAGGTTACCTAACGTTTGAGGTTATCCCTTATCCTAAAAGATGAACGTCAGGTAAGTCTAAGCTCTGTAATTACTAGACTCGTTTGAACATCATTTCATTCATCGTCCTATATGACTTAACGTTGAAGGATTTCCCTTATCATAAAAGATGAATGCTGCGTACTTCTAAGCTCTGTGGACCCTGCGCTCATTTGAACATAATTTCATTCATCATTGACCTAACGTTGGACGTTTTCCCTTATCCTAAAAAATGAATGTCTGGTAACTAAGCTCTATGAACCCTGGACTCATTTGAACAGAATTTTATTCATCGTCCGATATGACTTGGAGGATTTCCCTTAACCTAAATGATGAATGCCGGGTAACTCTAAGCTTCTTGTCCCTGGGCTCATTTGAAAATTATCTCATTCATAGTCCCATATGACAACGTTGGAGGTTTTCTCTTATCCTGAAAGATGAATGTCGGGTAACACTAAGCCCTGTGTACACTGGACTCATTTCAAAATTATTTAATGCATCGTCCGATATGACTTAACTTTGGAGGTTCTCCCTTATCCTAAAAGATGAACTAGACTCATTTGAGCATCATTGCATTCATCGTCCGATATGACTTAAAGTTGGAGGTTCTTCCTTATCCTAAAAGATGAAGGACAGGTAAGTCTAAGCCCTGTATAGACTGGATTCACTTGAACATCATTACAGTCATTGTCCGATACGACAACGCTGGAGGTTCTCCCTTATCCTAAAAGATGAACGTCAGGTAAGTCTAAGCCCTGTATACACTACACTCATTTGAACATCAGTTCATTCATTGTCCGATGTGACTTAACGTTGGAGGTTCTCCCTTATCCTAAAAGATGAACGTCAGGTAAGTCAAAGCCCTGTATACACTAGATTCATTTGAACATCATTGCATTCATCGTCCGATATGACTTAACGTTGGAGGGTTCTCCTTTATCCTAAAAGATGAACATCAGGTAAGTCTAAGCCCTGTATACACTAGACTCACTTGAACATCATTTCATTCATCGTCCGATATGACTTAACGTTACAGGTTCTCCCTTCTCCTAAAAGATGAACGTCAGGTAAATCTAAGCCCTGTATACACTAGACTCATTTGAACATCATTTCATTCATCGTCCGATATGACTTATCGTTGGAGGTTCTCCCTTATCCTAAATGATGAACGTCAGGTAAGTCTAAGCCCTGTATACACTAGACCCATTTGAACATCATTTCATTCATCGTCCGATATGTCTTATCGTTGGAGGTTCTCCCTTATCCGTCCTGCGCCATGGCGTAGCGGACTAAGGCGGTACGCTGGTCCCTGGCTACGGAAAGCGGCCCAAGTTCGATCCCACCCATGCGGTGGGGATTATATGACCGGTGCTCTCTCACCATCGTCAGGAAAGTGAGGAGCCTACGATAGGTAAACGGCCCTGGTCACAGAAACCAACATTCCGGCTGAGGGATGCCGAGATGCTGACCACATCTTCTCCCCATATCGGTTGGATGATCGCCCAGCTCTGCCGTGCGTAAGTGGGCGTGAGGCCGGCAGTCGGCCCACTTGGCTGTACGCCATGGGGTACGTTACGTTCTCCCTTATTTTAAAAGATGAATGCCGGGTAACTCTATACTCTGTGGACCGTGCGCTCATTTGATTATAATTTCATTCATCATTGACTTAACGATGGACGTTTTCCCTTATCCTGAAAGTTAATGTGTGGTAACTCTAAGCCCTGTGTATACTGGACTCATTTGAACATCGTTTCATTGATCGTCTGAAAAGACTTAGGGTTGGAGGGTTTCCCTTATCCTGAAATATGAATGTCTGGTGTCAATTGAGCATCATTTCATACCTCTTCTGATATAACTTAGCGTTGGACGTTTTTCCTTATTCTGAAAGACGAATGTCAGGTAACTCTAAGGTTTATTTGAACATCATTTCATTCATCGTCTGAGTAGACGGCGTTGGAGGTTTTTCCTTATTCTGAAACACGAATGTCAGGTAACTCTAAGGTTTATTTGAACATCATTTCATTCATCGTCTGAGAAGACAGCGTTGGAGGTTTTTCCTTATTCTGAAAGACGAATGTCAGGTAACTCTAAGGTTTATTTGAACATCATTTCATTCATCGTCTGAGAAGACGGCGTTGGAGGTTTTTCCTTATTCTGAAAGACGAATGTCAGGTAACTCTAACGTTTATTTGAACATCATTTCATTTATCGTCTGAGACGACTTAGCGTTGGACGTTTTTCCTTATTCTGAAAGACGAATGTCAGGTAACTCTAAGGTTTATTTGAACATCATTTCATTCATCGTCTGAGAAGACTTAGCGTTGGAGGTTTTTGCTTATTCTGAAAGACGAATGTCAGGTAACTCTAAGGTTTATTTGAACATCATTTCATTTATCGTCTGAGACGACTTAGCGTTGGACGTTTTTCCTTATTCTGAAAGACGAATGTCAGGTAACTCTAAGGTTTATTTGAACATCATTTCATTCATAGTCTGATGAGACTGAGCGTTGGAGGTTTTCCTTATTCTGAAACACGAATGTCAGGTAACTCTAAGGTTTATTTGAACATCATTTCATTCATCGTCTGATAAGACTTAGCGTTGGAGGTTTTTCCTTATTCTGAAAGACGAATGTCAGGTAACTCTAAGGTTTATTTGAACATCATTTCATTCATAGTCTGATGAGACTGAGCGTTGGAGGTTTTCCTTATTCTGAAACACGAATGTCAGGTAACTCTAAGGTTTATTTGAACATCATTTCATTCATCGTCTGATAAGACTTAGCGTTGGAGGTTTTTCCTTATTCTGAAAGACGAATGTCAGGTAACTCTAAGGTTTATTTGAACATCATTTCATTCATCTTCTGATAAGACTTAGCGTTGGAAGTTTTCCCTTATCCTGAAAGACGAATGCCTGGAAGCTGTAAGCTCTATGGACGTGGTCAAATTTGAGCATCGTTTCAATCATCGTCCATTAAGACGAGAGGAGAGAAATTTCAATGAAATTTCAGTTTAAAATGTTTATAAATCTACTTCTGCTAGTTTAGGAAGTCTCTGTAGCTACACTATCATACATATGTATTATTTTATCTTGTCAGGAATCCTGCGCGGTAGGGATGAGTAGCAACTGTGGTGGGGATAGTGCACCTATCGCCACAATGCGTCACACGCGTAATATTACGAGAGGGGAGGGCGCTGCATAAGGTGTCTAAAAACAAATTTCATTCTCGAAGCCAGTTTTGCAGCTCTTATAAACTAAGTTGTATTTCTTACTATGGTAGTAATCCCCACGCTTTTGTTGGATCTTACATAGTACATAGGCATTTGGAACAAAACCCTGTTCTCCTCCAGCAGGCATGATAAACACCTATCGGCCTATCAATATCGCTGCAGAGTCCCTGTAACGTATTTCACTCCAGGCATATGGTCTAATATGTGCTGTATTTATATAAGTTTCATCCATATAAACTATATAAACTTCACTTCGATATCTCCGAATATTTGGTAAATATTTAAGCCTTTTTGCACGTATGGTGCGATGCTCGATTAAAATTTGTCTGTCACGCTTAGTGTTTTTTTTTTTTTTTCAAATAATCCTAGCTTCAAAAGAACTCTTCTTAATGTTCAGACACTGCCTTGGAGGTCAGTAGAATTGTTAGCTTCATAAGCACTTTCTTCAAAGTTGGTCTTTGTTTTCCTGTGTTTTAAAACTTATTCATAGTTCGCCTAGCTACTTCTGAATTAAAACATCCAAATTAGATTCTGTGCATGTTCTTAATTTTTGTTTACTGGGCATAGAGAAGAACGTTGTTGCACTAGCACCAATGGCTTTTCTTTCCTTAATAACTCTCCTAAACTGCTTTCAGACACAACTGTTGCCTCAGATACCCTTACCCAGATTTTTACAGCTGACCCAGACCATGGTGTATTTTTTATAAATCTATGGATATTGGTTATTCTTTCTCGTGTTTTTAAATGTAGCACTTTATTTCCTAATGTGCTGCTAGGAGGCGTCATTTATAAATGCTCTCTTGGAACCAGGAGACAAGCACATTTTGAAACAAGCTATAGTGTTACCGAGTAGCTCTACACTTGTTTACTTGTACGCAACTGACCTGCCCTCCCCTCCAGTTGTAACCGTTCTGAAGTGGACTCGTCCAGATACCACTGCGAATTGCTCTGCACTTTTCAAGATAAAAAAAAAAACATCTTCGTTAATCACCCAATAGACCTTTCCGTTTGGAAAAGATCTTCATTAACAAAAATCGTCATAGAGTCATGAATTTTGAAACTCCACCACCGGAAATCTTTAACAAGTACATCACGCCATCTATTGACAATACGGAGAAAGAGGAAACCACTACAACTTGCACTAATCGAGTGTCAGCTGATGATAGGAGCAAGAGCTCTTGAAACATGTCCTGTGAATAAACAGTGTGAGTGAAGCAATGTGTCAATATCTTCTCGATTCACTTTTGTACAAATAAGAGTCAATTTCTTATCGATTTCTTTAAATTTGTTCAGAAGGAGGTTGTGAAGTTACAGGTTACTGGGGACATTTTTAAATATACCTTTTATTTTTATGAAAATATTTGATATTTAGGAACTTAAAATCGCAATCGTTAGAGCTATTCTTGTGAACGTTATAGACAGATAAGAGGTGTTCTGTGTTGTGGTATTGAAGGTCTTAGTTTCAAATCCTTTGGGGGATTTGAATTAAATATTGTCTCAAATATAAGCTATCTTTGGTAGTCACAAAATTCATGACCGAAGAAAGGGAAACAAACGCGAGATGAAAAAGGTGTACCTTTCGGTTTCCTGAAACCGCTTTTCATCTTTTTTTCTTCTGAAGTAAACCAACGTGGCATATTAGATTCTTCAGTCCATTCTATTCTCCCGGGCTCTTTTTGGTTGTGGTTTAAGCGTTTTCCTCGCTCAAAGGCTTAGTTATCAGTCTGTTGCACTTTTATAGCAGATCCCTCATCTCTTTTGTGACCTACCTGGTCTTCGTTTTCCTGGAGGTTTAATTTAATGCAAGCTTTGGAAGTCTCATTCCCTTCATATGCGACAGCCAATTTTTCCTCCAGCGTTATGCGTTTGTATAACGTGCACCATGCTTTCTTCTTACAGCATTTTTTTTTTATTCATTTACTCCCCAAGTTTACCTTTATAATCGCTAACCTAATATTTCATTTGGAAAGAAATGTAACGTTTAGAACGGAACGTTAGGGGAAGACACGTATCGTGTCTCCACAGATGTAAAGTCCAGGGGGTAGCTCAGGGGATAACCTTCTAAGGGTGTCTAGGAGTTAGGTGAAGGGATGGTTCTAGGAACCTGATATAATGAGTGGTCGCGCCGTGGCTCAGTGGTTAGACCGCTTGGCTCTCACCAAGGCTGCTCGGGTTCGATCCCAGGCGACCGCAAAGTGAGATTTGTGGTGGACAACATGGCGCTGGGGCGGCTTTTCTCCGGGACCTCCGGTTTCCCCGCCATCTCATTCCACCGGTGCGCCATTTTCATCTCATGTATTATCAGTGTCACCGGCTGCGGTGCCGTATGTAGTAAAAGCAGGCGTTAAACTCTACACACATTTGATATAATGAGTACTTAATGTACTACTGTTCCACACCTGAGCGGAATGGCTCAGGTGGTTTCGTCTCTGGCCCGCATTCGGTAGGTCCCGGTTGGATTCGCGTGACCGACCTACCTGACCCATGGGTAGGTTAATTACATCCCCCGAACTTCCTGTCCCTCCATTGCATCTCCATTATCATTTTACATCATCTCTCATCTGATGGTCTCTTTCAGGGTAGAAGTGTCGGCGGGTGTCTCGGCGGTGCATGACATGTTAATGTAGGGTTACTACTCCCAGTAGTTCTGGACCCGTAGGACCAAGGACCCGGGGCTCCTTCTACCCGGGAGCGATGGATAACTCCGGGGCTCTTTCCATAGGGCAATACCTGCAGCCTAAAAAGCACCCCCCCCCCACTGAGCACAACGTCAAGACGTGATGGAAGTGGATACGCCACCTACTCGCGTCAACCCCGCAGGGAAGACTACCGATAACCTCGTTGGGGCCGAATGGTGATCTAGCACAATTTCTACTAGCTCTGCAGGCTAGTACCCGGGACTTTTAAGGCAACCCTCTACCCCCTCCGGGCGGCCGTAGCCTGGCCGGAAGTACCCCTCTGCCCGTGGTTATCGGGAACTCACTACCCCCTCGAGTCCAACCCAATCCGAACAACTCCCCTACGGGAGGGGCTCGGCATGTTCGACCCGAGTTTCCTCTAGTAACGTCAGAGGTACAAAGAGTGCTAAGGGTCCACAGTGCCCGCACCTCGGCAGCTGAAGGGGACGGATCCCCTCCCCTACGGGAATTAAATGCGAGGATCTACTCCCATTAGTCCTAGACCCGTAGGACCAGAACCCGGGCCTCTCGGGTATATTTACCGTAGGACAGTGCCTATTTTATGAACTGCCCCCCCCCCCGCCTGCACACGGCAGACACGACAGAACTGGATACGCCACTTACGCGCCGGTCCTTAATGAACCAGCTACCAAAAAACCTTGATAGGGCCGCCGGTGATCTAGCACACCAACTATTACCTCTGCAGGCTAGCACTCTGGACTTATTAGGCAACCCTCTACCCCCTCCGGGCGGCCAAGGCCAGGCCGGAGGTACCCAATTTCCCCTGGGTGGCGGGAACGCACTGCCCCCTCGAGTCCAACCCAATCCGAACTACTCCCAGAGGAATGGGCTCGAATGTTCGGCCCGAGGTTCCTCTAGTAACGTCAGAGGTACCACGGTTGCTAGGTGTCCCCAGTGCCCGCACCTTGGCAGCTGAAAGGGACGCACCCCTCCCCCTAAGTATTCCCTACGGGAAGGATAATATGCTCCGAGGTAAATACTTCCTCTTCCGGTAGGTTGGTTGTCGGTCTCCACTCCTTTGCTGGGACCATTTCGGGACCGCCAGCCAGGGAGCCTTAGGGCTCGGATCGCCTGCCTGGGATCATCAGGGTTCGGCTGCTGGGCTCGTTGTCGTCCCGCAGTAAGGGAGCGAGTATGTTGTCCTGGCCTGTTGGTGGAAGTCTCTAACCAAGTAAACTGTAGAGACCCTTCCCTCTGTACTGTCGTGACTCCTTGGGTCGGCTGCCCTCTCCTTCCTCCCGGGTGTGCCCCCACTTGGGGGCATAGGAACAATGGGTCGAGCATGATGGTCTATGTACCGCATCCCATCCGTAGTGAAATTCCAGTCCCAACCATCAACTGTGATTTGCGAAATCTTGCAAGAAACTCTGCATAATTTTAGCATTATTTATTAAAAATATTTGCAAAACTTGCAATTCTTAAATATCCAAGTGACGTTAAAAATGTATTTTATGTGCCTCGAGAGCTATAATTATGGAGTTCAATTAAACTTTGTGTTAATAATTGATGACGAATCCCTGAGTAATTATTAATCAACTCTTTTTATGCCACTGGAATTATTGATTCAAACTTCTATATAAAACTCAATTAAGTAGAAACTAACCAAAGCGTATGCACAATGTTAACACCAACACGGGATGAAACAGTCAAGTTAGGCAAAACTCGAATTTTGCTGTTGAAGTTTGAACTAAAAGTGAGGTTCACTTTTGAATCAATACAGAACTAGGTTTGCTCTCAGTTCAAATGTTTTGAGCATTTACAGAACATCAAAATTGGCATTCTGGTACAATGCCAGAGAACGTAGAAAGACAATTTTGTTTGATAGATTACCGGCAGTCCAAATCGTCTAAAGACAGCGTTCGGTCTAGTTCACATTTGGCGGCAACCACAACAGCATATGCCGCTTCGCATTTGAGTAACTTACGGCAACTTACACGTCTCAATTTTATTCCGAATACAATAAACATGAAAGACTACTGTCCATATTTGATAGGACCATTGGGATGGGAGACCCAGAAACAGACATCCAAGAGTATCTAAACACTCTCGTAAGACTTCAATAGAAGTAGTAAGATTACCCATGGAAATTAATTGTTCTTTCACACTGGCCGTGTGTTGCCTAAATTGTGGAAACGTAGAGTCAGACTGAAAAAAAATTCAATGCCATAGCCGGGAATTGAACCACGGATCTTTCACGGAAACCAGAAGATCCGTGGTTCAAATCCCGGATATGGCATTGAATTTTTCAGTCTGACTCTACGATTCCACAATTTAGCCTTCACACGGCCAGTGTGAAAGAACAATTAATTTCCATTAATTGACCTAATAGTGGTTAGCCATAAAGCCCGGGCCTTAAAGTACTTACAGCATAGTAAGTCGCCATTAAGGTAGTTGTCTCATTTGTTTATGAGAACTCCTAAGTGGTTTACCGGGAAAAATACGAGTCAGTTGGAGAATTTAATGTCATATCGGCACGTTGGCCATAGTAGCACAATGGTAGTGCGGCTGGACGGAAACCAGAAGATCCGTGGTTCAAATCCCGGATATGGCATTGAATTTTTCAGTCTGACTCTACGTTTCCACAAGATTACCTATGACTAGATACCACAACCTGACATTTGGCAGTCCACAAAGTCCTTGCTCTTGGTCAAGGCGGCACTGGTGGGGTGGCATCCCCTCCCCCCTACACTTACACGACATTGGCACTAGAAGTAATGGTTATGATCTATCATTCAAATTAGAATTAACGTCAAACCAGTCTCAGAATATACGCAGATCTAACAATCTTACAACTAGGAACCATTGACCATCGCAATCAGTTGCGAAGACAGGAACTGCCATCGCTTTCTTAGCGCCCAGCACTAGCATTAATGACACGTTCTACGCGCTAAAGTGTGGACAGACCATTAGTTAAGAATTAAAAGCCAAGGCAAATAAAGCAGTATAACTCACACATGACTATCTCCCTAGCATTGGGGACGCACCTTCTAGGTTACGACAGTGTTTCCTATTGGAAACATCACTACACCCCACTACATCCCTCACCTTGAATCCGCGAGGGCATATTCAGGGCTTCGGCTGTGCTTATGTCATGGCAGCTAGTCTCACCTCGGTTAGGCCACACGGCCAACCTGCACACCTTCTCCATGAATCCGCAGGTGCATGTACCGGTACTGTTGGAATTCCTCTCCTGAGTACTCTCCGGTGGACGCTTTTTAGTCGGTAGTACCTTCGGGTGAAGCTCACACACTCCCGTGCCATCCCAGCTCAGTCGGGGTCAGTCCATAAATGGATTTTTCCTCCACTTGGGGGGGGGGGGGGGACGGAAATTACTACCGATACCTCATAAGTTCCCAGATATAATTAATACCTCAGTAGCTAAAATTTTTAATGTTAGCATTCAAAAACCATTTAAATCTACATCCTCCAACAGTTAGCAACTCGCCTCAAATGATCACACATGATTTCCGATTAGATTTATGAACCAAATTCATATTCTGACATATCCTGAGAGAAATGCTCCATAGCTGACCACTATGGCAGCCGGTAGAAGATTCATCAACGATGTAGATGACATCGAAAGTTATGCTGGAAATGATATTGTCGATTAAAATGTGTACAGATTATTGCTTAGCGTTAAAAGGTCTGACTATTACACGGTTCAATAACAAACGAATTGTAAAACAAGCATGTGGTGTACACGTGATGTGTGACAAGGTGGACAAAGGGGTGTTAAGTCAAACGTAACGGACTGTAACATGGGGGGAGTGTAAACGCTATGAAGCTCGCATATTAGTGCTGTGTAAATGGGTCGATACAGTTTATATACCAGAAAATTATTTTAGACAGATATATTTTTGGAATTTTCAGCACAGAAGTTAAATGCTTAGTTGTACTTGCTCACTTCATCTGTTAATTAGAGAAAGTATTGTACTCCAACTAATCACTGTTCAAGTTACGGTCAGTCTATTTTGTTTTTTGTCACGCGAGTCCTCCTGTGTTAAATAGATTTTTAGAGAAAACTGTTGCATGTGGAGGACACAAATATCACTGGGCAACAAAAAACAAATTTTTGAATGTTTCTAACACTTCATGAGTGAATTCTTACTAAATTTGCGTTGATGAAAACGAATATGACAAAAATAAACTTTTCTTAGCTGTTGTTTCTGTGATATACTCTCGGCTCAGTATTTCATTTTAAGGAACTAAGAGAAAAAATACATTTTAAAAATGTATGGTAACAACTTTGAATGTGTATTTGAATTTTTTAAAACTGTAGCTACATTCTAGGAGCTCTAAACTGTTGAAGAATACCTTGTAGATGGTCGGGTCTGAAGAGATTCATGTGGAGGTTTCACGAGATCGTCCTCTGTTTTCTTGCCTCCTGTATGGCAGTTTGGGCGCCCAATACACAAGGACCAGCAGTAATGTACAAGCATTGCTTCATTCCAATGGCGGTTATCCTTGTTCCATAGCCGAAATGTCCTGATGTTCTAATGTTTCTCCAAGTTCATCACCAACAGCTCCACAACTAGGAGGGAAAAAGTCTAGTTGGGTGTGGAGAAAATAGTTTTTAAGGGATACGTTGCACCCATGTTGATATTTTTGCAGTAACACTGTCAACAAATGCTTGTAGTTATCTCTTTAATTGCCGGAAAATCCATGACAACTTCCTTGTAAGCTTTCAAGCTTCCTGTGCTTTCTCCTCCAAAACATGATCAATTTGGAATTCTTTAAGTTCTCGAATTCTTGTCCCGAAAAAAAAATGCTTTCCTTAAATTTGGACTCACTGGGTGCGGGGGTAGCGCAGTGGTTTCGTTCACGGCTCCCATGAAAGGGGTCCAGAGTTTGATTCCCGGCTGTGGGGTCGGCCCTATCTATGCTTTCACCCCTGTCTAGCAAACGTGAAGTGTTCTCCATGCCCAACATGGTTCGGAGTCCACGGTATAAGCTCTAGATCCTCTCGCCTCACTGTCCAGCAGACCAGCAGACCAGCAGAAGAGACGACCGTCCAGGCTTCTCCTGGGCGGAGTGTTTGTTTCTCAGCACCTAGCCCCTTTGTGCGGCTTTATCTGAGCAGTATAAAGAAAGTCATGTCACAGGCGTTTGTCTTGGGCAGTGTTATATTTAGCGTTGATGGGTGCTATAGCCTCGTGAGAGATGTGCGCCCAATGCTGGCTGCGCTCTTCCGTCTGCCTGGGAGGCATCTGAGCACAGTCCGCTTGACAGACTAGAGGAAAAGGAACTAAAGTCTAGGTATGGGACTTACCAAGCCCATTTCTGGGCTTGGGAGTTTGGAGTCAGGCGAAAGTGGCCCTGTTCAATTCTGGTTACCCAAAGCATCTTTGGGCAACCGGTAGCTTGGTCGGCGGCGAGGAACCCTGTGGTCGTAGTGGTCAAGCGTATTCACCAGGTTATTTGGATGGGAGACTAGCTTATTGTAGATGGTGCGGCATCTCTCCCGCACCACGTCCACAATGTATGGGGCTCCGGAGTAAGTGTGAAGGATGTGGGACGGGAATCTACATCCAGTATCGTAGATCATTCGCAGTGCCCTGTTCTGGACGTACTGTAGTCTGCGAATAGTAATCGGAGCCGCGGACTTCGCTGCCGTACAGAATCAGGGGCGGTATAATCGCCCAATACAGGCGTAGTTTGAGGAGCGTTGGCATGGTGGAATTTAGTATAGGGTACATCTGCGCGAGTGCTGCATTCCCTTGTCCGGCTTTGAGCCGGCCGTGAGGGGAGTAGGTGAGGTAGCGATCGAGGAGGACGCCGAGGTATTTAGCAGTGGGAACCCAGGCCTCACTGTCATTTTCACTGTCACCCTATCATTAGAGGTAATGAACCCGCTCTCAGGGTGCCTCCACCTGATAAATGGTTCCAGATATCACATGGTGGGGCGACGTCACCGCGAAGACCAAGGTTGCCTTGTGGGCCGTGCTAGTGATCAAACAACTTTTGTATTACCTAATTTGTGAAATTTTTCTCTTATGTATTTAAAGCCCGTCCTTGTCAGTTCATACCTTTGACAAAATTTTTCCTCAAACCCAGATTGGTATACATGGGTAGAAGTAGACCATATTTTGGGTCAACGAGCGATTTGGGAAGTCTTTTTTCCTGGTTATGTTAAGATTTCTTGCAGGCCAGTCTTCTTCAATATAATGCAACTCCCAAACCTTCTAAAAAGTCCCCCAAATTTAAAATGTCCCCAAAAGATGAGATGTCACTTTATCTGCAAAGCAAGAGCTACTCTGTTATTTTTATGGTAACTTTTGAATTCAGCGAATAAATTAACTATTTCTGAGCCCGGATTATTTTCATTATTGCTCAATGTATTTAGTGGCAAACCTTTTATATTTTTCCCCAATAATCTATTGCAATAGAAAGAAAAGGTAACATATCGTCATTGAAATATGCAGTGATTTCCTCTTAGGAAGTGTTAAATGGCAGTACATGTGACAGACCACTATTTTCTTGCATGTTACCGTGCAATTTCTCAGGCTTGCAATGTTTTACGAGTTGGATTCAAGTTGTAACACCTCTAATTTCTTTTCTTACAAAGTAAACACAACAAAAATGTGAAACTAGTGCCACTTCTCAACGTAATAAGTGATACCGAAATTATGGTTTGCCAGAAGCAAAGAATCATGATAGATGTCAAAGGAATGTTGGTTCTTTGTCACGACAAGGGCAAGACCAGTTGAGTTGGGGAAAGAGTAACAAAGCCATGAAAGAAGCAGTGTCCTTAGAAGATTTCTAAAGTAATTGTCACTTGACGTGTATGAATAGGGATTCTTTGGATCATTTACAATGGCGACAAAACAGCCACAAAAGGGACTTGGTTTGAAAAAGAGTTTTGAGAGTGAAAGTTAGAGATATATACACGCGCAGCTTTGGTTAGAGGGCACTCTTCGGCGCGAAGCCGATTTGGCTAGTTCGCGGCTAGGAAGCCATTATAAACAGTCTTCGGCGTGAAGCCGAGCAGGGGAGTCTTCGGCGTGCAGCCGAAGAGAGGAGTCTGAGACGTGAAGCCTATTAGAGCGGTCAACTTGTTCTGTCTTGAATATTTGTCGGGTCATCAAAATTTATCGAGTAATAAACAATTAGCATTCAGTCACTCTACACCGAGATTGGTAACCCTCGGTCGGCAACTTCCATTTTGATGTGTGAAAAGAAGAAGCAGTGAATAAATAATTTGGAGACGGGCATTCCAGTTTTGTGAAAATCTCCTTCTCACACCCATCCACGCATACCCTGAGAGAAACCTCATTATTCGCCAATCGTATTTGTCATCGTTCAACAATCTTATTTTGTATCATCTCTCTCTAACCGTACACATTTTTCACAACGTCGATGCCATGATGCCATGGCCACCGCGTGCGCTTCTTTAGGAGTCTGTTTTGGCCACTGGAAAATCGCTGAAGCACGTCTAGTGAATCTGCGACCATCGAGAGTGTCTTTCATCGTGGGAAACAGCCAAAAGTCGCTAAGAGCCAAGTCAAGTGAGTAGGCAGTATGAGCAATCACTTCAAAGTTGTCACGAAGAAACTCCTGCGTTGTCTTCGCCCGATGCACTGGTGCGTAGTCTTGACCAAAGAGCACACGTCCAACCTTTTCCGCTCGTTTTTCACGCAATACTGTTAGGAGTTTATTCCTCAAAATTTTTGTTAGGATGCAGCTGTCACCGTAGTGCCCTTTTGAATGCAATCAGTAAGGATTCTACTGTCACAGACAATGGCGTCCATCATTTTGTCAGCACAGGCACTCAGCCGAAATATGTTTGGTGGCTGTGAGTCTGTGCTTCTGTGAGTCTGTCTGAGTCACTGCTTCCACTGAGCTGACCTGCGCTTCATTTTGGGGTTAAAAAAGGGCATCCACGTCTCATCCATTGTCACAACATCGACAGACAATTTGCCACGGGTGGGGCCTTCTGATCATCCATCAGCATTCGTAGCACCCACCAGGAAGACACTTTGCGAATTTTCAGATCTTAATACAGGTTTGTGTGCACAGATCCCACGGAAATGCCAATTTTGGAGGCGAGGTCTGCAACGCTCAATTGGCGATCCTCCAAAACAGCGTTCTCTTCTCGCGGATTATGTGGTCAGGCCAGCAGGTGCGAGGCCACGACTGTCTCTGTTTGGTGTCACACGATGTTCTGCGTTCATTGAAATGTGGCACCCAAGAACGCACATTAGACACATCCATGGTATCATCACCACATGCCTCACCCAACTGGCGATGAATTTCAATAGATGTCACAGCACGAAAATGGAGAAAATGAAGGATTGCACGCTGCTCTTGGAAAGAAAACGTCACGATTTTAAATATAAAAAGCAATGCTAACTGTCTTTCCTACCACTAGAGTTGTATACCCGGTACAGTGCTGCCCTCTCTTCCACGTATTCACAAAGTGTCCACGAGTATTTAAAAAAGCAGAAGTTCTTACCTGATTCCAGTCCTGAAAAATATAGGTGTTATAACGTGAATGCACCTCTCTCATTTTGTGACAGTAAAATCAAATTTCATAATCAACACTGAATTTCCAAAATGTAGAGAGCACCTTTCCTGGAGTATCGCTTGATGTCCATACCCTGCAGGTATCGTGAATCGTATCAAGGATCCACCCTTACTTTTCGTTTTTGAGGCGGTTTGTTTACAGACAAAACCCTTATCTACAAATGCTATTTATGTAGATTCTGGAATTGTCAAGAGATATATCTTCTGAAATATCTCATTATGGAATTTTTTAATGAAATAGGAGGGCTGTTTAATAAAGAATGATCACAATAATTTTTTGACAACGTAACTTTTGCTAATACTCATAATGTTGATGACCCTTCTCAAAATAGTCTCCCCTGAATGCGATGCACTTGTCCCAGTGTTTCTGCTAGTCTTAAAAGACATGCTGAATACCACATTTTGAGAGATCCTTCAAAATCGCCTCCGCGGTCTTCACCACTGCTTCTGATGATGAATAATGCCTCCCACGAAGGCGTTTCTTCAAGTTAGGCAATAGAAAAAAGTCACATGGGGCTATATCCGGACTGTAGAGAGGTTGAGGGATGTACTTCACGTTGATTTTAGCAAGATATTCAGCAACAACATTGGCAATATGCGGCCGCGCATTATCGTGGTGCAGCAACCAGCCTGCTTCAAGGAAATGTGGTATTTTGTGCCTGATATGGACTTGCAATGTTTTCAGTACATCCCTGTAGTATTGTCCAGTTACTGATGTGTGTGCAGGTACAACATGCTGATAAACCATTTCATGAATATCAAAGAATGAGATGAGCATAACTTTCCAAGCAGAAGCAACCACTTTTGCTTTTTTGGGGATTGGTGATGACGAACAATTCCACACTAAGCTTTGCTGTTTGCTCTCAGTATCAAAATGATGTGGCCAAGTTTCATTAGCAGTGATTACGTTTGAAAGAAACTCCGGATCTTCTTCTAACATCAACTTTAACTGCATGTTACCTCCATTGCAGCGGTAGGCGATGCTGAACACGTCTGAATTTACCTGGTTCTCACAGGCGGGAAACAGGAGTACCAACAATGTAACTGCTACGGCATGTTTGTTTCACATTAAGCTAAGAGAATATAATAAGTTTGGATTTTAGTGCGATAAATTATGACCGTAAAACATTATGACTGTTCTTTATTGAACAGCCCTCGTACAGTACCATGAGTACATAGCAGAGAAAACAAAGAGAGAATATCAACATTTAGTATTATATTGTGGTAAATATACGCATTTGTCAATGAATGTACAGCTTTTATGTGTTGTATTTGCCTTTGCTCAACAACTATTAGTGTAAATGCCAACAGCAATTGGTCTCTGTAAATATTTAATGCATTTTCCCACTCGTATTCCAATATTATACATAATATGTTGGTATAATTAACAATCATGGACCAAAATAAACGCATATGTAGCTTGACATTTTGTTAAACCTCCGCGTTTCTTTGTTTCTTTTTAATTACATTCACAAATAATTTTAGTAAATAGTAACGGATATTTCAGAGGGGCAGACACATAGAAAGCATTGTAAAAAGTATCACAGTGGTTCCTTTGGGATAATGGACGGCCAAAAGGGTGCTCAGATCCGGAAGACGAAGTTTGGTGGTAAATAGGGGTCACTAATGCTTACAGATCTCTTTCTGGTAGGTTGGTTGCTGGTCTCCGCTCATCTGGTGGGACCATTTCGGGACCTTTGTGGCTCGGCTGCTGGGCTCGTTGCCGCCCCGCAGTAGGGAAGCGTGACCGTTGTCCTGGCCTGTCAGGAAAGGTCTTAAATAAACTGTAGGGGGCCTGCCCTTTTGTACTGTCGTGGCACCTTGGGTCGGCAGCCTTCTGTCTCCTTTCTCCCGGGGGTGCCCCCAGTTGGCGGCATAGGAACAATGGACCCAGCATGGTGGCCTACGTACCGAATCCCCTCCGTAATGTCACCCGAACTTCGGAATTCCCGAGAGAACCATCTGGCAGGTAGGAGCCAGACGGGAAGCATTCAGGCCACGCCTACCCATTTATCTGTGTAGCGCCGACGGAGGGGATGGTGAGAAGAGCGGCACGAGCCTCTTTCCCCTCCCCCCTGACGTCTGGAGTAGTCGGGACGATGTTCCGAGCCGCGAAGCTTCCAGAAAGAGCGATCTTCCTATATAAGGGCTACAGTGGGCGAGTCAGCCCAGTTCAGCGTACACAGAATAGAGGACTCCGATCGATCTATTCTGTGGGTCGTTCTTTCCCCGTGAGGTTGCTTCACGAAGCTTCTCTTCTCCCATAAGTGGAGGACGAAATTAGGCGGCGGTCGACAAAATTTGTGAATTTCCTTATGGACACTGCACTTTGCGTGGCCTCCTAATGGAGCTGGGTTTCAAATACTGCACTTTGAATAAGATAAGGGTTATTATGGAATCCAGTAGCATCATAGCTTGTCAACATATATATCAAAACTAAGGAAGTTTTGCAGTAAATGAAATAAGATAATTTATTTAGTCGAAACCTCGTACGATGCCCCTTGACGTATCGAGAAAGGTGGCAACCTTGCAGAATGATCTGGGAGAAGGAGGGTCGGGGTTGTAAAACGACTATGAGGGTTCGTCAAAGGCAGCGGCCGACGTGCACACCAGTTAACTAAAGAGACATTTACCCTTCCTACCTCGATTCACCTCGATTTCTCACATTATTTTCTCCTTTTACCAATAACATTTTCTTTATTATTAATACCTCCCCCCATCCCTAGAGCTGTCCCACTTTTGTTGTCAAATTTGTTCTCTCCATATCTTTGTTTCCAAAAAAGTATACTATGCCAATCTGTATCCTCTTCTCCACACATTGGACATTTCCCTGTATCTTTTTTCATATTTAATACCTTTCAAATTTCTAACTCCTGTCCTTGCCCAGGCAAATCCATCTCGCTTTAACTTATTACACATATCTATGTACTTCTCCCTCCCCCACACTGTCTTTATTTCCCTATATGTCCTCAATGATCTTTTCTCCCTTACACTGGTAAATATAACTTGGCTCTCTAAATCTTCCAGCCTTAATTCCACCTCTTTCCAAAAGCCCCTATAATAATACTCCTCGTTTCTTTGTAATCATAATGCGAATGTGGCAGTGCAGTACATTTTCCGTGAGAATCTAATGTTTTGAAAGCTGATGGCTGTATGTTGACTTAGAAATTACAAGGGCACCTCACTTGGCTATGAATCCTCCCTTCTTTACACATCCCTAGTCGTCCCATTTTTAGCTATGCAGCTCCAGTCTGGGGTGGCACCAGCAGGACTAATCTCCGCCTCGTATAGCTACAAATGCTCCATGGTTCGTCACAAACCAACAACTTCGTCACGAGTTTGGGCTTCTACCCGTTCACTTGTACATCTGCCGCCTGGCAGGACCCTTCTTTTACCATCTCCAGGAAGTCCCTGGAGCTGTCACCTACAATTTCGGCACTCACACTCGCCATGCAACTCGCCTCTAGCGCAGACTGCCACAAGACCTCCTCCTGGGTGACATCTACAGTACAGACGACCCAAACGTAGTGATCGTACTTATTTACTCAATTTGTGTTACAGTTATCCTGCCATATTTAATTAGAGGAGCCGTTCACATCTACCTCAATTGTTATGTGTTCTGTTACTATGTTTCCCTATAAAACAAAAGAAATCACACTCTCTGTGTATGTCTAGGAAGGGGAAAAGTAATGTGATACGTATTACATGTAATATCAAAATGAAGTACTGATTATACACGCTCAAGTTTTTATCGGGAAGCAAGCCATGTGAAAGGACTATCAGAAATCGATATTTTGGGAACGTATATTGTCACAGATTGTATTAATTTACTCTGTTGACTTAAGTGGTGGGTGACGTCACTCCCTCCCCTCCTTTATGACTGGATGAGTGGTCTTTGGGCGAGAGACTTTCTCTCTAGAATTGTCCACTGATGGGTTAGGATGATTTTGTAGACAGCTCCACTTCTGGACAGGTAAACGGCCGTTATGGCCGACTTTGTAAATCTGTTTGTTGTAGTAAATATTCTTGTTAAGTGAATTCCACTTTTAATTAGCTTTACCCTACCTTTTTACCAATGAACCATTATAGAAAAGATCCCATCCTCTCACTAAAGCATGTAGTTCTGCTCTGAGTGTTTGCTCCCGAGTGTTCGACCTGACCACGTGTTCCTTAATTATTCACAAAGTAAGAACATTTCGTCACATATCATCATCAGGATATTTATTAAACGTTATAACCACAAATAAATAACTGGATATAACGTTAAGGTAAACAAAACCAATCAAAATTTGCATTACTGAACAAAAAACTGTTTTCAGTAAATTAAATGCCAGGCCAGGAGATGGCGTGATTATAGAAAATTAATTGGGACAAAGAAACGTAACTGCATAACTTGATTATGAAACTGTACAGATCTGAGCTCCTTAAGTCGATAGATTTCCATTTTAAGGCCGGTTTCCAAGAAGAGCTAAACTGAAATCCAGCATCACGATTAAGCGTGCTCCTGTCGGAGGAAATGGCCAAAGTCTGCTTAACTCTCCGCTCCCAGTAACTGTTGCATTTTGCCAAGATGGTCGTTATAAAAACAATGCTCTGCCAGCCCAGACTTCTCAGGTTGTATTAAACGAATGCTCCGTTCAGGTTCGTTTATTCTGGCAGCGATGGTCCTTTCAGTTTGTCCTATATTCGGTGTCCCACATTCACAGGGAATGCGGTACACTCCCGGAACTTGGAAGTCCAGTTTGTGTTTCACCGGTCTCAACAGATGTTTAATCTTTGTAGGTGGCTTGTGGATTAAACATTAAAGATGCATGCACTACAAGGAATCAAGCTCATGTTGATCTACGCACGAGATACGTTTTATCACTCGGCTACCATGGTTACGGCCAAAATGCAAAACATCTGCGTATCTATCGCATAGCTTTGAAATGAAGTCGGAGTTAATTCAAAGCGTATATTGAAAAAATTACACTAGCCGTGTGTAGGCCAAAGTATGAAAAGCTAGAGTCAGACTGAAAACTACACTTCAAATCCCGGCTGTGGAATTGAAGTTTACAATCTGACTCTAACTTTATAAATGGAATATTGTGAACGGAGCGTCAGCGAAAGCTTCCAATACTCTCCGAGTTGAAATTTGATCCTGGTAGCAGCTCAATTTTTGTTTGTCTAGGTGTATCTTCCTTATAATTTGGGTACTGAATTTCGGGGTGAAATGTAATGCTCCATTTACATATTATCTATAGTAGAGGAGTAAAAATGGCTTTCTGTGATATAGCTGACTACCTGGTTGGTCAGATGTGTAACGTTACTAATATCCTGGTAGCCTCCAAAGTCATAGGTAGTCAGTAAACCTTTCACAACATACGTCAGTTTAAACGCTCTGATATCGAAATGATAATCTGTGTTAAGGAGTAATGAATTTTTGTATCATAAAGTTATAGATCTACTGTAATTTACCAGTTGTACAAAAGAGGTTCAAAATATATTTATTACCTATTTACAGAAAATGAAAGATGCAAATTTTAATTATCATAAAAATAGCTTAGAGATACAATATTTTAGTCAATAAGAGACATTTTTGATCAATTAGAATTAACAGACAGTTTTCCACTTAAGGGTAGTTAAGATGGGGATGTTTTCCTTAAAATCTGCGTATTGATCCTCGCACGTTTTTGAAAAGTTTTGCTTTTAGCCAGCATTTCGTTTGACTGATCTGATCTATTTTTTTAATTTCTCTTTTGTTTTCCTTGGTGTTCTTTTATTTTTGTTTTGTTTTGTTTCTTGTTCGAAGAGTAAAAAAATTTTCTGGTGGAATAAAATGTCCCTTCATAATATTTGTGCATGATAAAAGAAGTAAGAATGCTCTTGTTTATTTATTCTCAAGGCTCCAAATTTAATTATGCATTTCCGATGTTTTATCAAATAAAATAATATTATGTATTATCAAATAGAATAAAATAATTTTTTTACTTACACAGAAACATGGTAAGGAAATTAAAAAAAGTGAAAGCATGACTGGGAGGAAAGCGTAATAAGTAATATGTGGTTGATTTTTGTCATGCTGCATTACACACTGTACGTATGCACCGGAGCATGTTTGTCCACGAAATATAAAACACATAACATTTTAGAAAGTGATTTATAATTTTGAATGACTAACCCTATGTGTAAAACTATATAATTTTTTTCTAAATTAATCGCTTGCAAACAAAGAATGACATCGGTACATAAATGTATAAGCATGTCTAACTCGTGGCTTTAGTCATGCCAATGAATTTGGGTTTCTAGTGCTAATGTACTCTTATTATCTGATTGTTGAATGATTTGAAAAGGCCTTTTCAGCTGACATGCACCACAGAAGTGTCAAAAACAAGGTAAACTCGCACCAATGCAGTTTAAAGCTATAGGTTAAATTAGATCAATGTATCTATGCATTGGTAGAATAATAATTGTGCTGATATATTAGATAATCTATTACAAATACACCTATAGGAGAAGGTTTACCTTACAATATCACTAAACACTTAAGCATTTCACTAATGAATTAATAATGTACTATATTTTGTACTGAAAAGGAAGCTTGTAATCTTGTTTGCATCAAACTATGATATCCTACTAGCCATGATTTTGAGCGAGGGACTTTTGACATTAGGGTAAGCCGGAGAACCATCGTCATTTTGGAACTGTTCATACGTGAACTCGCCGATAACTTCCATTCCAGCTTTCTGTGCCAGCTTCTGCGCCGTTACTCCAGAGAAAAATGTCATGGTTGCTTTGAGTCCCACAGCCTTGCCAAGATCGAACCGAGCTCTTAGCAGTTCCAGACCAACTCCTTGACCTCTGTACTGTGGATCCACACACAGGCCTAGAGCTGTCATGAACTCATCTACACCGTACAGCTCGAAGATGTTGACCGTGTTGGCTGTATATACATGCAGATCCCTCACGAGCACCTTCATACTGCGTCCTGCAAACTGACAAGTCAATTATTAATTAAAATCAGAGCCTGCTATATCACTAATACAACATTTGAGACTGCATACCTTTGACAATGATTATGTTTCAGTGCCGCAAACGTAAGTTGTGTAACAACTTCGAGACATGTACTGATCTCTCCCAAAGGACCGTAAGTTCCTCCCTGAAAGTTCTAAACACGAGGCGGTTCAATAAAGAATGACCATAACATTTGGCACTAATTCAATCTTATTATATTCTGTTAGATTAATGTGAAACAAACACGGCATACTAGTTTCATTTCTGGTACTCCTGGTTCCCGCCTGTGAGAACAAGACAAGTGCAGAAATGTTCAGTATCGCCTACCACTGCAATGGAGGTAACATGCGAGGAACAATATGCGGCTTTGAAATTCTGTTTTCGTCTCAACAAATCTTCAGTTGAGGCCTATACAATGTTACAGGAGGCCTATGGAGAGTCTGTTCTTCCCTACAGCACAGCTCGAAGGTAATTTAAAATGTATAAAGAGGGGAAACAAGAAATTTCAAAGGAAGATGGACCCGGTGGGCCAGTTACTGCTCTTATGGAAGAAAACATCAGCACCGCTGCTGGCCATTGTGAGAGAGGATTGACGAATTACCTTAAGATCACTTTCTGAAATGCTGAACATTTCATTGAGTGCCAACCACACGTTGATGACAGGAACATTACACATAAGACACCTTTGTGAGCGATGGGTTCCAAGACTGTTGATTCCCGAAAAAAGGGACATTCGCATGCACTTCTGCATGCAATTAAAGTTGGTGTTAGAGGAAGATGCGTAGTTTATTTCATACGTAATCACTGCTGATGAAACTTGGCTACATCATTTTGATCCTGAGAGCAAACAGCAAAGCTCAGTGTGGAAATCTCCTTCATCATCAACCCCCCAAAAACTAAAATTGGTTTCTTCTGCTGGGAAAATTATGGTCATTTCATTCTTTGATATTCATGGAATGGTTTATCAGCATGTTGTACCTGCACACACATCAGTAACCGGACAGTATTACAGGAATGTCCTGAAAAAAATTTGCAGGTCCATATCAGGCGCAAAAGACTACTTTTCCGTGAAGCAGGCTGGATGCTGCACCACGATAATGCGCGGCTGCATATTGCCGATGTTGTTGCTGAATATCTTGCAATAGTCAACGTGAAGTGCATCCCTCACCCTCCCTATAGGCCGGATTTATTCCCATGTGACTTTTTTCTGTTCCCTAACTTGAAGAAACGCCTTCGTGGGAGGCATTATCCATCATCAGAAGCAGTGGTGAAGGCTGCGGAGGCGATTTTGAAGGATCTA
Organism: Mantis religiosa; assembly: GCA_030765055.1. NCBI lineage: Eukaryota > Metazoa > Arthropoda > Insecta > Mantodea > Mantidae > Mantis > Mantis religiosa. The sequence continues at coordinate 51,032 of JAUKNK010000611.1, read as the reverse complement.
TCAAAAATGGTTTCCAGCATGTCTTTTAAGACTGGCAGAAACGCTGGGACAAGTGCATCGCATACAGGAGAGACTATTTTGTGACGAACCATCAAAATTATGAGGATGAGTAAAGATACGATGTCAAAAAAAGTTGTGATCATTCTTTATTGAACAGCCCTCGCATAATGCCCAATGTAATAAATAACATGATGCAATTGTTTATTGCCAATGCTAGCTGCATCAGGGAACGAAAAGTTTGTATATAGATTTATAAGTAAGAAAAAGAAGAGAGATGTTCGCCTATATCGGAGTACAGCCTTGTCACTATCCGCCGGAGAACGGCAAGCTCCCTTTTTCATCTTGGAATCGTTATAGACTTACAGTTAATTGAACATCCTAATTTTAAATAGAATCTCTAAATCAAATATTAATTTAAATTTTTTTCTTGAAGGGAATATAAAAAAAGTTTCAGATTTGAAGTTATAGGGTTTCTAGCTAAACTTAAGGACTGTGAAGGGAAGTTCCGCACTTCGGTAACGTAGCATTTTCTGTGCCCCAATAGAAGAGTTCATGGAAGAAAGGATGTGGCGGATCGAGAATTTCCGAATTATATAATTAGTAATTACTAGAATACAGAAAACTAACAGATGGAAATCACTAACTTAAAATATTTAGAGCGACAAGCTTCAAAGAGTTCACTTATTAGATTAGAGCTCTGAAAATAAAAGTTGCAGATATTTGGTGACGTGCTACATATAATCAACCACCAGCCAATATACAGGGTGTATATAAATGAATATCGGGGTTTTGACTCTTTATAATATTTACTACATTCAACTTACAGTTATAAATGATATGTCAAATGAAAATAAAAAAAAGCTCAAACAGTTTCAACAAGGATCTTATAAATGTTCTATATGACTACCCTTTGTCACACGGCACATATCAAGTCTATAGCCGAGTCATTCCCAAACGTTGGTAAGTGTGTATTCAGTAATTGTAGCAACAACTGCTTCAATCCGGTTTCTTAATACGGGGTGGTCAGCACGTACACATGATCCTTGATGAAGCCCCAAAGGTAAAACTCGCATGACGTTAGATCAGGAGAACGTGGAGGCCGTGCATATCAAGCCCTGTCATTAGTGCCCTTACGGCCTATCCAGTGCTCGAGTACAGTGACGTTCAACCAATCACGTACTTCGTTATGCCAGTGAGGTGGCGCACCATCTTGCTGGAAAATAAAGTTCTCTGGTCCATTTTCTTCCAGCTGAGGGAAGAAACATTTCTCTAATGTGTCAAGTTAAGAAGTGCCAGTTGCAGTAGATTCACCAGAAAGGAAAGTCTCATAAATGTTTCGTCTGGATACGGCACAAAAAAAAAAACATTCACTTTAGAGGAATCTGTTGCATTTGTGCCATCTCATGAGGAGTTTCTGAGCCCCAGATGCGCACATTATGAATGTTAACATGCCCATTAAGGTGAAAGGTCAAATGATCACTGAAGACAACACAATCCATAAAATCGTCCTCGTCATGAAACAACATGTCGTTTGCGAAGTTGGCACGTAATCCGGGTCTGTCAGCTGTAATAACTGTAGGCATAAGCGTTTTCTTACAACTTTCCAAACAGTCGACACAGGAACTTGTAATTCACGACTAGACTTCCGGACTGATTTCTTTGGGCTACGGGTGAACGACTCAACAGTCTCTTCACTTACTCTTGGTCGTCCCGTGCTCTTCCCTTTACAAAAGCAGCCGGTATCTTCAAACTGATGATACTATCTACGAATGTTATTTTGACTAGGAGATCACAACCGAACTTAATGCGGAACGCACGTTGCACAGTAACTGCAGATTCGGTCCTTGCAAACTGCAAAACACAAAACGCTTTCTGATTACTAGTCACCATATTTTTTACTACCGCTGTCTAGCGGATTGCGGCAGAAACATTGCACGCAAGTGCGCACTGGTTCCAACAAACAAGAGTGTTTTGAGTTGCCCTTTCATTTGACATATCATTTATAACTATAAGTTTATGGTAATGTATATATTATAAAGAGTTAAAACCCCGTTATTCATTTATATACACCCTGTATAATATTGTACACAGTTAATAAAACCTTATAAAGTTAATCAAAGAAAATAAAATACCTGAAACCTGTACTTAAAGTTAGTCTACCGCAAATGTTTTTAAATTCATGAATCACCTTTGTTGATCTGTCCCGGTAGAAACAAGCCAAAGCAGATAATACCGATAACTTTCAAGTCTAAACAGAGGCAGAGGTAATTGATGAAGAAAATATTGATCCGCGCGCCAGCTATCGTGAATAATTTGAAAACACAGCTGATGTTCTTCAGACCAACTTAAAGGTACCATTAAATCTAGGGATCAATGCCGGAAAGGGCTTCCATTTTCTCATTTATCAGTTTCGACAACTGCAAGCCAAATAAAGCTTTCTAAACGGAATACTCTAGCTTTCGAAAGATTGGCTACATAGAACTGCTGAAATATTTTATAAAAAGAAGTATGTGTTGCCCCCAAGTGTCTGTATAAACAGTTCTTAAAATTAGTTTAAATTTCCCTATTTACTTCATGTTAATCAAGCTAGTCTATTGCTAATTTCTTTTTAGGGACAATGGAAAGTGGAACTACAGTACAGTAAGTGATAGTCAAATGTTTCATCCATCGATCAGCAAATATGCTTTACAGATGTCTGTTATTGAGACACTTAGCGACAGTACACATAACAATTGAGGTAGCCGTGAACGACTTCTCTATCTAAATATAGCAGGATCACTATAACACAAATTGAGGACTTTAACTTTGATAGGGATCACTCGTCTGGGTCATCTGTACTGGAGAGATCACTCAGGAGAAGATCTTGTGGCATACTGTGCTTGAGGCGAGTTGGTTGGCGAGTGCGAGCGCCGAGATTGTACCTAACAGCTCCACGGACCTCCTGGATATGGTAAAAGAAAGGTCGTGCCAGCCGGCGGATGTACTGGTGAACTGGTAGAAGACGAAACTCTTGATGCAGTTGTTTGTTTCTGATGAACCGTGGAGCATTTGTAGCTGTACGCAGCAGCCTGTTTTGTAATAGCTGCAGTCGGCGGAGATTAGTCTTGCTGGGGCCACCCTAGACTGGAGCTGCATAGGTAAAAATAGGACAGACTAGAAATTTGTAAAGAAGATGGGAGGATTCATCACCAAGTGAAGCGCGCCTGTTGAGTAAAGGGTACAGTTTTGAGAGCCGTCCAGATGTAAGTGTAACAGACCGACAGATGTGGGCGTTGCAAGTAAGTTGAGTGTCCAGTAGCACCAATCGTAGGGGAGGGGAACCGTCCCCTTCAGCTGCCGTGGTGCGGGCGCTGTGGTTCGGATTGGGATGGTCTCGAGGGGGCAGTGATTCCTGATACCCGTGGGAATCGGGTACGTCTAAGGACGGGATAGAGGGAAGCCATTAATTCTCCCGGGTACTAACCTGCAAAGCTAGTAGAAGGTGTGCTAGATCGCCAGGCGACCCCACCGAGGTCATATTGGTAGCCTTCAGCTTTGGTGTTGGCACGCGTTAGTGGCGTATCCACTTCCATCCCGTCTTGTGTCCTAGGACCAGATGGGGGTAGCTTGTTTGTAACCCAGGTCTTGCCATATGGAATGTCCCATGGAGGACGCCGAGCGCCCTTTGGGTCGGGTTGGATAACTCCCTGGTTAAAAGAGGCCTGGGTCTTTTTCCTACGGGTTCAATACTAATGGGAGTAAAACCTCTGGACTCAAACTGTTCAGTAGCACCCCAAGATACTTCACTGGCGCGCTGGTCGGTAACCATGAGAGCTGATCCCCGAGCAGCTGTAGTGAAGGGGAATTCCTATAAGGACGTAAAGATAAGATCTTAACTTCTGTCTTGTTAGTGTTGAGGGAAATGGGCCAGTTAGAGAACCAGTGAGCTAGTCGATCCAGGGCAGTTTGTAGTTCGTGAATAGCATGACAGATATTAGAGTGACAATAAAAGAGAGCAGTGTCATCGGCATATAAAGCTGTGCATATTGGAGCTCTAGCAGGAAGATCATGAGTGTAGATATTAAAAAGGTGTGGTGCTAGTACTGAACCTTGAGGAACACCTGCTAAGATGGGCCGTCGGGTGGATGTGAAACCAGCAATGTGCACCACAAAAACTCTATCTGTGAGAAAACTTGCAGTGATTTGTAGAAGATAACAAGGGAGACTAAAAGTGTTTCAAAACTGGTAGCTAAATGATGTCTATGAAATTACGCTATGTTTACATGGCCCAGAGATAAAAATAAATTTCTAACTGGCCTATTTGAATATATTAGAGATTTCAAATGAATAGTAAGGAATATTTCCGGAATGGTTCAAGCTACAGAAAATCCATCAGATATAAATTGTGTGGTGTCATAAAGGGCTTAAATTAAATGCTTTAGCGAGATTAACATTTTGTGTTAAAGTATGAATTTATCAGTTATGCAAAAGTTATCCAGAATTAAGAGGACTTCTGGGGCAATTCCCAGAAAGTTCATACATTCATACATTTCATTTGTTCCTTTTTTGCAATTTACGTCCTCCAAGAGTAAGTCATATCGGACGGTGAATGAAATGGGTGAAACGAAGCTCAAATGAGCCCGGGCTCCATAGAGCTTGTAGTTACCCCGCATTCGTCCATCAGGATAAGGGTAAACCCCGGAAAAACGTATCTAGGTACAGATGTATTATTTTATCTTGACAGGAATCCTGCGCAGTAGGGATGAGTAGCAACTGCGGTGGGGATAGTGCACCTATCGCCACAATGCGTCACACGCGTAAGATTACGAGAGGGGAGGGCATAAGGTGTCTAAGCACAAATTTCACTCTCGAAGCCAGTTTTGCAGCTCTTATAAACTAAGTTGTAATTCTTACTATGGTAGTAATGTCCACGCTTTTGTTGGATCTTAAATAGTACATAGGCATTTTAAACAAAACCCTGTTCTCCTCCAGCAGACATGATAAACAACTGTCGGCCTTTCAATAGCGCTGCAGAGTCCCTGTAACGTATTTCACTCCAGGCATATGGTCCAGTATGTGCTGTATTTATATAAGTTTCATTTATATAAACTTCATTTCGATATCTCGGAATATTTCGTAAATCCTTAAGCCTTTCTGCACGTATGGTGCGATGTTCGATTAAAATTTGTCTGTCACGCTTGGTGCTCTTCTTTCCCAAATAATCCTAGTTTCAAAAGAACTCTTCTTAATTCTCAGACACTGCCTTGGAAGTCAGTAGAATTTTTAAGCTTCATAGGCACTTTCTTCAAAGTTGGTCTTTGTTTTTCTGTGCTTTAAAAATTATTCATTGTTCGCCTAACTACTTCTGAATTAAAACATCTAAATTAGATTTTGTGCATGTTCTTAATCTTTTTTTTTTTTTTTTTTTTTTTTTTTTTTTTTTTTTTTTTTTGCTGGATATAGAGAAGAACGCTGTTGCACTGGCACCAATGGCTTTTCTTTCCTTAGTAACTCTCCCAAACCGCTTTCAGACACAACTGTTGTCTCAGATACCCTTCCCCAGATTTTTATAGCTGACCCAGACCATTGCTCCTTTTTTATAAATCTATGGATATTGGTTATTACTTCGCGTGTTTTTAAATGTAGCACTTTATTTCCTAATGTGCTGATAGGAGGCGGCTTTTATAAATGCTCTCTTGGAACCAGGAGACAAGCACATTCTGAAATAAGCTTTAGTGTTACCGAGTAGCTCTGCACGTATTTAGTTGTTCGCAAGTGGTACGCAACTGACCTGCCCTCCCCTCCACTTGCAACAGTTCTGAGGTTGACTCGTCCAGATAACACTGCGCATCGCTCTTCAGTTTTCAAGATAAAAAATACATCTGTAACTCATCCTGTCCGAGATTCGCACTCGGGACCTCTTGAACGTGAAGCAGACACGCTACCAGCTACGCCACCGAGGTGGGCTCATTTGTTCTTGACATACCTTAGAAATACTGTATTTTATCATAGTCGTCATATGTTTGAAAATATCATTTTAGAAATATTCCGTGTAATGGACAACCAGTTGCAAAGATACTTTTAGAGGACTGAAGTTACTAACTCTTCCTTGTGTGTATTCTCGACCCTTAAATTCTTTGTATGGATCCGAGACTCATATATAACAAACAATGAAATTCATAGAACAAACAATAGTTACATGGATGTCTTTCGTCATCCTAGGGCTAAATTTTCTTGATCTGTGTTATGAATTCTTTAAAATATACAGGGTGTTCGAAATGTCACCGGACTCAAAGTTCCAAAAATTGTCCCTAGGGTATCTGATTGCATCGGTTGGCAAGTTTCGCATGACGGATAGCTGTAACCTCGTAAAAGGGCTTTGCGCTATTTTTAGGTCAGTATAGCTTTTGGGTTGCTCGGAGTGACATACGAATCGCAGTCGTCGAGAATGACTTTTACCCGCGTACAACGTGCTGCTATGCTCGAAGCAACCCTTCCAACTGGCTGTGTGTAGCCTAATGATTTGGATAAATAGAGTTCAAACAATTAACTTAAATAATAAGAGTTTAATAATGAAGCCTGGGACTCAAGTACTTACAACAGTAAGTCGCAACAAACATTGTATCTCGAATGCGATAGCCCATAATATGAGTCAACTGGAGAGTTTGGGGGCACGTTGGCCATGGTACTTCAATGGGTTACAGCGACTGGATGGAAACCAGGATATCCGTGGTTCAAATCCCGGCAATGGCATTGAGTTTCTTAGTTTGACTCTATATATCCAAAACCTTAGCCTATACTCGGCTGGTGTGAAGGAATGATTATTTTTCAGCAATTAGCTTAAGTAAAATTAGTATTCCAAAATGTAACACAATATCAAGAGAATTCTTCCACCTCAGAACTACTCTTTTCATGGAATATTTTTTCCAAAACTCTGGTTTTCTCAAAAATATCTCTAAGAATTTGGAATACGTTCATCATTCCACCGCTAAATTTTCTTGTTTCCAGAAAGTTCCATGTTATTAAATCTTTAAAATATACAAGGGCGTTCGAAAAGTCACTGGACTCAAACTTTCAAAGCCGTTCTCTACGGCATCTGATTGGATCGATTGGCAGGCCTCGCATGACGGATAACTGCAACCTTGTCGAAGGGCTGTGCACTAATTTTAGGTCAGTGTGTCACTTGGGTTGCTCGGAGAGATATACGAATCGCATTCGGGGACAATGATTAACGGGCCTACAACGTGTCACTTTGCTGGTAGTATACTTTGAGTTCAGGTCATATGAAAGATGTTTAGACCGATGGAGAAGGCTGTTTCCAAACAATCCGACACCGGGTAAAACTACCGCTTAGGACCTTGTACGTCGATTTCGTGATACAGACTATCTGGATGATGGACGAAGAAGAGGTAGACCCAAGATAGTCACAGAAGATTTCGTTCATGATATCTAGCAGCAAATTGTTACCCCGACGGAAAATCTGTAAGACGTTTAGTATAATAAATTGGATCATCAGTTAGCTCCTCACATAAAGCCCTTAAAGTGGCCAAACTGCACCCGTATCGTGTTGAAGTCGTCCAGCAACTACGGCCGCCCGATCTAGTGAAACGTCGCCATTACTGCAAATGGTTTCGGTCTTTCACACGCAACAATGTAGCCATTCCGGATAAGATGCTTTATACGGGTGAGGCGTGGCTCCAGTCAAATGGCTGCATTAACTCCCAGAAAATTAAAACTTGGGCAATTGAAACCTGCATGTCTTTCATCAGGAACCGCTTCATTGAGAACAAGTCGCCGTTTGATATGAGAAGGATATTTGGGCCTTTTTTAAAGGAAACAGTGTGAAACAATTGAAAGACTTTAATCACTCCTTCACACTAGCCGTGTATAGGCTAATGTTTCAGGTAGAGTTCAAACAATAAGGGTTATAAGAATCATTACTAACACCCGCAACAGATGCTCCTGTAAAGATCTTTTTAGAAGATTGAAGATATTAACGCTTCCTTGCATGTATATATTCTCGATCCTAAAATTCTTTGTATGCAATCGTGCCTTATTTGCAACAAATAATGTAATTCACAGAATAAACACTAGACAAAAGTTTGATATCCATTATCCCAGTGCTAAACTTTCTTGCTTCCAGAAAAAGTGTGCATTATGAAACTATCAAAATATTTGCCGTACTTAGTGATGTTCTTAAAGAAAAAGTTGATAATTTTGGTGCTTTTAAAAATTCTGTTAGAGAGTACCTTTGCTCAAAATCCTTTTATTCTGTACAAGATTATCGGAATGACAAATTATCCTGATAATACTTCTGTAGCTCTGTAAGTGGTATCTAACTGCTCCAATGACAAATCATTACCAATAAATATTTGATGCAAGTTGAAAGTTTATTTTTAATGTATATATGTATTTAATAAATAACAAGAATGGTATCCATTGCAAAAGGTTGAGACGTACTGGCATAAGACAAGTGAAAGCTGTTTGATTTTGTATGATATATAATTATACCTGCTTTGTTTTCCATATTGTTGTTCATATTGCCTGTATACTATAATATGTGTCTTATGTTAATTTTTGTACATATATATGCTATTAAACTTTATACTTCTGGACATGTTCTATGTTCACAGCCTTTTCTGGCTACAAGTGAACCTACTGAACGCAAATCAATCTAATCTAATCTTTTTTCGGGGGGGGGGGGGGGGATTAAAGTTCCCAACATCAAGTCATATCGTATGATGAATGAAATGGCTGAAATAATGCTCAAAAGAGTCCGGGGTTCATGGAGCTTAGTTAACCGATATTCGTCTATAAGGATAAGGGAAACCCCAGAGAAACCTTATCCAGATAACTCACCCTGACCGAGATTCGAACTCGAGACCTCTTGAACGTGATGCAGACACGCTACCATCTGCGCTACCGAGGCGGGCGATATTCCTTGTTGTCTTGCAGCGTTATTGCTCTTTAATTGCATTAGATGTACAGTATTTAGTAACAGTAATTTGTAATTTATTTCTCATCTTTCCTTTACATCATCAAATGCAAATACAGAATCAAGATTACAATTATAAAACCCATACTGGAAAATGCCATATATTCCTAAATCCTGAGAATTCTACCATTTTGCTTGTAATTGAATAATTATTCGGTCCCCATACACCTAACCCTAGGTTTTTGTGTATTGAAGGCCCTCTATTCCGTTTTACATATTTACACTCTACTATGTCATATGGTTTATGTCATGCTTTCTCTGGTACTAGCAGAGGTGCACGATAGTGAGGTTCCCTGATAAACAATAAATGTTCTATGGCCAATCTAACCACTTCTTTATCACCAATCACAAGTGTTGTATATGAGGAATCAGGCTTACTCAGTAAACTGATTCCTTCCAAAAATTCCTAAAATCTGTGACTGCCCTGCTGTGCTACTGGTTGTTAGATCCAAGTCCAAGTCGTGTACTAACAGGCTGTTAACAGCCAGAAGGTTTTTGCTGCGTACCCACCCAGGTTTTGGGTCTGACCGCAGGTTGTTAATTTTGATGTTTGTAGGATGATGTGATATTTTTGTTGAAGAAAAGTTTGTTGAGGTAGCTTTTTGCTCCTCTTTAATTTTGTACAGGATGCCAAACCGCTTTTTTGTTTACACCCTGGTGTTTTATTTTTCTAAAATGGGGTAAATTTAGTAGCCAAAAGCTCTTTTGGAGATTTGTAATTTAGCTTATGCTGCTGTAAGGATTAACTCCTTTGTTATCTCGGATGCCCGCAAGCCATACGGGGTACCCGGTAAAGCCTGAATCGACGGCTCGCAGCGTCGTAGTCTCCTAGAGACCGAACCAGGGCGCTTCTATGAGCTGGAATTTTATCGTAAAATTTTGTTGCCCGGCGTCTAATTTCGTCCTCCACGTATGGGAGAAGGGAAGCTTCGTGAAGTAACCTCACGGGAAAAGAACGGCCCACAGAATAGATGGATCGGAGTCCTCTATTCTGTGCACGCTGAAGGTATGCTATCCAGCTATCGGCAGCCATGCCCCACATTTCACAGGCGTACAACATGAGTGGGATTATCAGCGCTCGAAGGAGGTATAGCTTTAAGCGGACTGGCATCGAGCGCGAACCCAGCATTTGGTAAAGAGAGGCAATAGCCCCCTGCACCCGTGCCGATAGTTCCCTGATGTGTCCGCGGAAAGTTAGGCCTCTATCAAGTTGAACGCCCAGGTACTTGATGGAATTAGTCCACTCTATCCTTCGGCCCCTGAAGTGGAAGTTTGGTCGGTCAGCGGGGGTGTGGCGCTTCGTAAAAAGAATGGCGTGGCTTTTGTCCGGATTTACGGACATCCGCCAACGCCTGCACCATTCTTGTGTGAGACGGAGGTGTCTCTGAATTGGGTTGAAGGCTCTGAGTATATGTCTGTTTTTGCAGAACAACATGTCGTCAGCGTATTGTGCCATTTCGACCTGTGGTTGAGTTGGAAAATCTGCCATGAAAACACTAAATAGTGTGGGGGATAGTACAGAGCCTTCGGGGACTCCGCCTCCCACGGGTCTCAGTGTAGATGTTTTCCCCGCTACTGTGACTTTAAATGATCTGTGCCTGAGAAAGCTGTGTAGGATGTTGATTAGCTGTGTAGGTAGCCCCAGTTGGATAAGTTTGAAGATCAGACCGGCATGCCATGTCGTGGAGAAGGCCTTTTCGACATCCAAAGATACCACTGCCGTGAAGGCGCGTTCCTGGAAACCCAGGGCCGCTGTCTCCACCACACGTAGCAGCTGTTGGGTAGTCGAGTGCCCAGGACGAAATCCGAACTGGTGGTCAGGAATAGCTTGAACATCTCCCAAGATGGGAGTCATTCGGGTTAGGATTAACCTCTCGAATACCTTCGAGAGGGTAGAAAGGAGGCTTATGGATCGGTAGCTGGAAGGATGTACAGGATCCCTCCCAGGCTTCAATATACATATCACCCGAGCCTCTCTCCACTCGCGAGGAAAGTGCCCCAAGGTGATGCACATATTGAAGATCCTAAAGCCGCTTGGTTGTTAGATTTTACGCCTTTGTCCATTTTATACATTAATATGGAGTCTTTCATGATAACTTACAATGATATAAGGACTTAAAATTAACAAAATTTTAGCAATTATTGTTCAAGTATGCTAACATTCGTTTCATAATTAATAATACAAACATAGAATATATAAATATTGACATTTCTTGGTACAACCATTATTGCAGCTTGCATTTTTAATTCCAACTCAAAAAAACTTAGGCGCTGCCATCTCTTGTTCATATATCTGTACTTCGTCCCGTGGTACCATAGTATGTATAAAAGTCAGTAGATGGCAGAGTTGTCATTAAAACGTGTCATTAAAACGTTGTCATTGAAATTCTCCAACTGACTCGTGTTTTTCCGGCAAACCACTAGGAGTTCTCATAAACACATGAGACAACTACCTTAATGTCGACTTACTATGCTGTGAGTACTTTAAGGCCCGGGCTTTATAGTTAACCACTATTAGGTCAATTACTGGAAATTAATGGTTCTTTTACACTGGCCGTGTATAGGCTAAAGTGTGGATGATTGGAGAATTTAATGTGATGTCGGCACGTTGGCCATAGTAGCTAAATGGTTTAGAGCGACTGGACGGAGACCAGAAGATCCGTGGTTCAAATCCCGGCTATGGATAGTTGTTTGCATTTTATAATACTCAATGTAGTTCTCAGATGTGACGGGATTATTAGGGTTTTAATTAGGTAATTCTTTAAGTATCTTCTTTAGAATTTCTAAAACATTTTTCACTGAAACGGAAGGTTATTAGACAAGTGCTACCTAAGACTAATTGTTCTAGGAATAAACTGCCAAATCATGGACAGTGCTGATTGGCATACTGACGAAAATATATATAGCGTACTCGAGATAAGATTCCTAGTTTCACAATAACTGTTGAATAACTAGTTACATCATTAAGGTTGGTTATTTGTTGTCTTACACCAAAGACTGACTGTACAAACAATAGATTAAGATTTGCTTATCATTACACAGAAGGTTATATAAGTAATACGCTCTTTCGTAGCTTACAATGTAATTTACACTTTAGTAGCCACCTTGGTAATGTAGGCGGTAACGTGTTCTAGAGGTCCCGAGTTAGAATCTCAGTCAGGTTTTATCCAGTGGCGGCTGGTGGATAAATTTAGGAGTATGCTACAAAGCTACCTGTTAAAAAATATCTAGGGTAATACGAAGTCGAAGTACGAAGTCCATGTGGCGCTCCTTTTTATTGCAGAACTTATCAATGACTCTGGTGTTAAAATCCTCCATCTTAGAGGCAATGCTCTTCTCCATTGACAACATAATGCCATCAATTATATATGATAGCACATGCCAATTTTTACAACTTGCTGGTCAGGTTTCAGTCTCGCCTCCTGATACGAGGGGGGGACCCAAAAATATCCGGATTGTTATCATAATTTTTTTTAAATGAACCCTTTTACAAAATTACTTCAGTCACCTTCAAAATACTCTCCATCATATGTGATGCACTTGTCCAGTCTCTTTTCCCACTGTTGGAAGCATGTTTGTAACTTTTGAAGTTCGATAATAGCCAGTGTCCTTTGCGAAGCTGTTTTTACCACCTCCACATCGTCATAACGCTCCCCTTTTAGCGTCTTTTTTCATTCGTGGAAATAGGAAAAAGTCGTACGGGGCTAGGTCCGGCGAATACGGAGCGTGGGGAACGGCATACCACCTCTAAGATGCCAAATAATTGGTCATTTGTAAGGCCGTGTGTGCTGCAGCGTTGTCGTGATGCAGAAACCAGTCATCTGACTGCAAAAGTTCCGGGCGTTTCCTTCTCATATCCTCTCGCAGACGCCTTAAAATATCCAAGTAAAAGTGCTGGTTTAGAGTCTAGCCAGGGGGTACGAATTCCCGATGCACAATTCCACGAACATCAAAAAGGACAACGACCATCGTCTTCACATTTTACCTCGCTTGCCTTGCCTTTATTGGTCTGGGAGATTTGGGAGTCCTCCAATGGTTTGACACTTGATTGCTTTCTGGGTCATACCCGTAACACCAACTCTCATCCCCTGTAGTGACTATGGATCACGTGATATCTCTGTTTTCAAGTCCTGACACACATTCATGCGGATGGTTTTGTGCTCCTGTGTGAGAAGGCGCGGAACAAATTTAGCAGCAACACGTCTCACGTGCAAATCCTCTCTCAAAATCCGCTGGCAAGAGCTCCAACTGATTCCTCTCGCTGCTGAAATTTGGTCAATCGTTTGGCGACGATCCTCGTTGATCTTTTGGCGGGCCTTTTCAATGTTCTCCTCATTTCACGATGTTGAAGGGCGTCCAGAACGAGCTTGGTCTTCAAAACACATCTCACAACGTTTAAGGCGCCCAAAGCACTTGAAAACCTGTGTGCGTCTCATAGTGTCCTCCTGGAAAGCTTCCTGAAGCATTTATCTGTCTCCGTTGCAGTTTTTTTTTAAGCAGGAAACAAAATTTTACACACACTCTTTGTTCTTTTAAAGTTGCCATAACGACTTCGCAGAGGTAACCCGTCAAAAGTAAGAAAAATACAATACCACACTTGCACGTTCAGCTCTACACTGACGGCGTCTGCACAGCTGTTTCATGAAGGTCTCTACTAACACCATCTAGCGTGAGAATCCTACACTACGTCTACGAGTGGCAGCGCCCTCGGAGTCCGGTTTATTTGGGGTCTCCTGTCGTATGCATGGCTTAATTGTGTCCCATTGTTTATATTGTCTAAATCACTGAAATCTTGTACATTATTTAAATTCTTTACGTTTTGTTTATGCTTACTAATAAACACATTCAGGTGACCTAAATGAGTCACTTCCGTTGTGCTCCGTGTATAATTGTTTACCAAGAGCAGGCATGGAAAGCAGAACAGAGCATTTCTTTCTTGGCATCCACATACCCACTTATGCTCATACACTTTGAGGTTAAAACGCCTGGTGTAGGAATTATTTCTCCCTCATTTTGCACATTGCGTTATAATTAGTTCTGGAGTTTGTCTACTCTGTTACTTATTTTGCACTTTTTCCTTCAGGGTTCTTATAGAGAAAGTGAAACTGATTAAGCTGCTCACCGAATTCATGGTAGTGCACACAAAAGTCGTGGTGATCTCATCAACAATAGTAGTATAACTTGAACTGCACAACGGTTTTCAGTAAGCCAATAATTCGAATTGCAATTAACGATAGACAGTAGTGCCAACATACATTTTGACTCCCACCTGTAAGAAAATACCTGTAAGATCACTTCTAGCGGTAGTAGTTTACTGTAACTACAACAGATGGCACTGAAAACATTACAGCAAGAGGGAGCTTTTGTGCTTCGTTTGGCCGTAGCACAATCCCAATCAAAAACAGCCAATCAGAGGAGTGGTCTCAAAGCAATGCGGCGCTATGTCAAGTGCGTTCATTGGACAGTATTCCCACAAACACACAGCTATTCGGTGTGGCACAAATAGTGGTCACGTGCTATCTTAAAGTGTGTGATAGCTATCCTTGCTTCTTGCTAGCGAGTATAAATCTGACAGAAGCAAAGAAAACGTTCAAATGTTTCTCTCAGCAAACTAAATATTGTACTGTAGCATCGTGGCACATAAGCGCGAGTCGTGCCTGGTTTTATCCGGGAATTTCTATAATCTTGAAAGATGAATGTTGTATAACTTGAAACTGTATGGACCCTGTGCTCATTTACGCATCGTTTCAGCGATTTCGTTCAAAGTCTGGTATGACTTAACGTTGCACGTAAATTAAACTAAAAAATAACCTTCACGTGCACCTTCCTCCTTTGAAACAAGTTGGAAAATGGGGCAAATTTCCCCATTTCAGACATTCTTGCACTTTTTATATTTAACATTATGAGGAACTCAGGTTTCACCAATCTGCAAAAAGACAGGAATAGACATGAAATAATCAATTCAGGAGTTGTACATTAAAGTAAGGCCTGAGCGGTTTAACTAGCCAATCTCATCCAACACAACCGAAAAGAGTAACAACACCAAAAATCTAACGTGATCCAATTTTATCAAAACAGTGTTCACACTGTTCGTTTTAATACCTCCAAGCTGTTCAGTAGTGTTTCACGCAGTTTTATTAAAGGTTCAATTTATTTAGTCTCCTAATGACCCATTTTACCAACAAATGCTAAGATTTTACAAGAGTTTAGCAATAGTTAAAGCAAAAATGGCATTTCACCAACAAGTGTTAGCTTAACACTCGTGTTAAATCTCTTGTTAAACTAACAGACCAAATTACTGTTGTTAAATCCTTAAGAACTGTAAATATTCAAGTTGGTGGGCGTGAACGCAGCTTTTAATGCGATTTGTTATATTTAGGATCGTCTAAATGGCATTCGTAATACAGTACGGCCTGTGAGGAGAAATAATTTTGAGGAACAATCAGAAGAAAATTTTTTACGGAGGTATACACTGTCCAAACAAGTTGCTATGAAGGTTACTGCGGAAGTAAAAGAGAGGTTAGAACATGCATAGAAAAGAATATGCCGATCTCATCTTTGCTTCAAGTATTAGCGATTTTATATTTCACTGAATTATGTGGATAATACACTGTTCACCTCCCGTTTTCAAAAGTTCAAGTTACTTGTCAATTGTCCTTCTTCGCTCCTCATTTTAAATTTACGTTAAACTGAGTTAGAACATGCATCGAAAGCAACATGCCGATCTCGCCTTTGCTTTAAGTATTAATAACTTTGCGATTTTATAATTTACTGAGTTATATAGATAATAAACTGTCCACCTCCCGTGTTGATACATTGAAGTCACTGGTCACTTGTCATCCTTCGCTTCTCGTTTTAAATTTACGTAATTCTGAGTGAGAACATACGCCGAAAGGAAAATGCCGATCTCGCCTTTGCTTAAAGTATTAATAAATTTGCGATTTCATAATTCACTGAATTATATGGAAGATACACTGTCAACCTCCCGTCTTGAAATGTTCAAGTCACTCGTCACTTGTCCTTCATTCTTCGTTTTAAATTTACATAATATTGAATTAGAACATGCATCGAAAGGAATATGGCAATCTCGCCATTGGTTCAAGTATTAATAGCGTTGCGACGTTATAATTCACTGAATTATGTGGATAATACACTGTCCACCTCCCGTCTTTAAACGTTCAAGTCACTCGTCAGTTCTTCGTCGCTCGTCGTTTTAAATTTACGTAATACTGAGTTAGAACATGCATCGAAAGGAATATGCCGAACTCGTCTTTGCTTCAAGTATTAATAAACTTGCGATTTTATAATTCACTGAATTATGTGGATAATACCTTGTCCACCTCCCGTCTTGAAACGTTCAAGTCACTAGTCACTTCTCCTTCTTCTTTCCTCGTTTTAAATTTACGAAATACTGAGTTAGATCATGCATCGAAAGGAATATTCCGATCTCGTCTTTGCTGCAAGTATTAATAAACTTGCGATTTTACAATTCACTGAATTATGTGTATAATATACTGTGTACCTCCCGTCTTGAAACGCTCAAGTCACTTGTCACCTCTGTCTTTCGCATTTTGTTTTAAATTTACGTAATATTGACGAGCGTACTTCTAGTAGTGATACATACATTTGAGATAAATTCGTTTCCAATCTTTTCCTTCATGATATCTTTCTCTTTTGTATTCGCCATATCTATCCTCTTATTTTCCAATATATCCTGATATAGTGCGACCCATATAAACCTGAACCATTTCAATGGGCCAGATCTTTCCTACACGAGCTTCCCTACTTTGCTTCACGAAGCCTCGAGTCTTCCATACGTAAGGATGAAATTAATCCTCGGGCATCAAAATTCTACGCTACTTTTCCAACAGATAGAAGGGCCCTTGTCAGACCTTTGGGAGATTATGACCCCACTAGACGCCGTTCTAGACGACATGGTTACCGCGCATGGCTTGCGGGCATCCGGGATAACCCAGGAGCTAATCCTAACAGCTGCTTAAAGCTAAGCTGCACATAATTTTTCCAAGTTGTTTGGCATCAGAATTTTTCCCAAACTAAATCAAAATTAAAACACCAGGGTGCAAGGCTTTGCATCCTCTCCTTCAACCCCTAGGTACACACTGTAACCTTATAAGATAACACAAATCTCAAAACCCACACTTCACCCTACAATATCCCGAATTCAAAAACCTTTCCTGTGGTAGAACCCTTAACGGTTGGACACGCAGCAAAAAAAATTTTCTGGTCTTATACAGCCAGCCAGCCAGCACCACATGACATGGCATGGTCAGAACTTTTGAAACAATAATATGATATACGTGAAACTCTGAGAGAATATAATACACAATTTGCAGATTACATTACACTGTTTACATCTCAGAGAAAATGTTGGAAATGTCCTCCACCAGCATCCACACTTGTTTGCACTCGTCTCACCATATTCTCTGAAGTTTGACGGAAATGATATCAAATTTAGAGAAGGTTATTTCCAGCAAGATGGTGCAACGTGTCATATATCTAATGACACCATGGAACTTGTAAACATTTTCTTTGATAATCGAATAATCTTAAAAAGTCTGTGGCCCCCAATAACCCCTGACCTAACCTCACCGGATAATTTTCTTGTGAAGGATATCTAGAAATAGAGTATACAAGAATAGGCCACAGACAATTGATGTTCTCATAGAATCCATTCGAACCGAAATAAGTAACATTGGCTAAGATACTCTCCGTAAAACTTAAGAGAATATGGTGAGACGAGTACAAACATGTAGAGATGCTGGTGGAGGACACTTCCAATCTCCCAATTGTGTATTATGTTCTCCCAAAATTGCACGTGTGTCCTATTATTGGTTCAAAAGTTATAGTCTAATGAAATGGTTCAGGTTTATTTGGATCGCACTGTACTTCGTCACCAATTCAATTAGCAATTCAGTCTTCATCGATCGAAAATTTATCCCACGGCTTTTGTTTACAATACTATCCGCCATTTTTCAGCTGTGTGCAGGCGAAACAGAAAACAAAAGAGCATCGTAGTACATTCAGAAAATAATACGACTCATCCATCGCCTTCTGTAGCTACAATATTTACAAGTCTTTTGGAGTAAACACGTGCTCCTGAGCAGTTTTAGGAAACAGGTTGGTGAAATGCAAGAAATTTAACAACTTTGTTAGCACTTTGACAAATGTTACGTGACATTTGTTAACGCCGATTTTAACATATGTACGTCAAATCGTGCATTAGTCTTGTTCTATATATTTTTATAAGGATTTTAAATTAGTAATTTATGTGTAAGTCCCGTGTAGTATTATTGTTAACGGCAGTGTAGCCTAAGTGTAAAAAATTGTTTTTGATATATCGTCACAAAATAGACAATGCTGTTCCAAATGAGAAGAGTTCTCGCCTGTAGCGAATCAGATGCGTTAGAGCCTTCACCGTTTCCACCTCGTTATCCCCACTCTGTGAATATTTTCCTCTCTCTCGCACACTTGCGAGGGCTCGTGGCGCTAGACGTAAGGGAACGCAAACTGAATTTTCGTAAGCTTTATAATAATGCAGTTGTTGAAATTACAATTGCAACGTATACAATCGTATATTACGCAAATGGTTTAAATATTTAGTTTAATATTTATTATAGTTTATGAATTACTTATTTTTCTAATCCAACGAAAATACCAGCGGTGCATACGTATATCTGTGAATGTTACGTTAACAGATAATTCGTCATTGTCACTTTTTGTTGTTGTAATTTACGGCCTCCAACATCGGGCGATGAATGGAACGGATGAAATGATGCTGAAATGAATCCGAAGTCCATGGAGCGTAGAGTTACCCGAAATTCGTCTTTACAGGATAAGGGAAACCCCGGAAAATCCTTATCCAGGTAACCCACCGTGACCGAGATTCAAACTCGGGACCTCTTGAACGTGAGGCATACAAGCTACCACCACGCTACCGAGGCGGGCGTCAGTCATTTTTTTTATTATTTTTTTTTTTTTTTTAGTTTACGTCCTCCAACGTTGTCATATCGGACGGTGAATGAACTGGTGAAATGATGTTCAAATGACACCAGAGTCCATGGAGCTTAGAGTTACCGACATTCGTTTTGAAGGATAAGGGCAAACCCCGGGAAAAGCCTTATCCAGGTAACTCACCCTGACCGAGATTCGAACTCGGGACCTCTCCTCATCGTCTGAGAACTGCTAATTTATTATGATACGTTTCAAAATCTTGCTATATGCTATTTCTTTCCGAAAATCATCTTCTTGTAGTTTATGCGATGTCTCACGCAGTTTTCCCAGTCTTGTTGCGTTCCTTGTCAATTTATTCGTGAATAAATCGTTCAACATCAGTCAGTTCGAAATTATTATCTCTCTTTGCAACATAATTTGAGCCCACATTAACTCTATTGGATTGTTCTAGCAGTGGTAAGGGGGAAGATGGATCGTATCTCACTGATACAGCTGATACACTTTTTCATGGAGCATTAAGTGAAAAGTACTGCTTTGAACTTTCTAGATTAAACAGAAATTACGAACCATTCATTAACAAAGATACAATGTGACCAGACACGTTCTGCCAGATCAGCAGGAAGTGTATTGTTTCCTCTCATCGAATTTAACAAATACCTTGGCTTATTCAAATTAAGTATTTCTTTCACCATGTCATGTCAGATGTTTCCGTTTCAGTTCTGAGTAATTTCAAATATACGTTCACGCATACATGCCAACCAATAATGATCATTATAGTGCTTACGTCGCAATGCATTGTTATCATATAATGGTATCTACTTTATTTGTATTAGGAAAACTATTTGAGCTAAAAGTATGGGGTTTTTAAGGTTATGTTAGATACATTACCCCCTCCTTCCTCATGGATCAGTTTTGGCAAAATCTGTATTTTTGTCTTACTGTAAAAAGTACTTATTTGAGATTGATTAGGTTGGCGCTCGTCAAAAGCCAGTTAGGGGGAATACAATACGACACCGCAGCACTCCGATTGGTTGCTCAACATCATGCCATTTGAAACACATGATAATAATTTGTGTATATGCCGTGTGTAGTATTATTGTTAATGGCAGTGCAGCCTAAGTGGTGTTTCAATTGTTACTCAATAATATAAGTGTAAATGATTCAAGATTTCATGTGTAATCTGGTATGATATCTAGGACATGTACTCACCATATCTACTGATATTTTATCTCCTTTGTAGTTCACTCCTGTAATGTTGACTCCGGCTATCTTCGGAGGTGACGTGACTTGCCCATTTTCATCCTCTACAAGAGCTATCAATGCGAGGTCCTGCTTCATCATCTTCCTCCAGAGCTCCTGGAACTCCCTGACCGAGGTGGGATCACTCATTATCTCCAAACTTTCGCAAAGCACTTCATCTCGACAGAAGTGTGTCGTCATGAACTGCACTACGTCTTCGTGCATGTCATGAGGTACATCCTGAACCCTGAACTTTAAGCTAGGACCCTCACATCGCCTCCATATCGTGGGGACAGACACGGATGAAGGCCGGGTCCAGCGTTTCGTCACTTCAGCTGCTGTGTCCATTGCTAAACTGATGCCCAATGTTATATCACTTGAGGTTTATCACTTACCCTGATGACGTCAGTGACGCGTTCCATTGAATAATTGGGAGGCAACCTTGTCTGTGGAAGTGTTAACTGAGCATGCGCGCTCCCCTTCCAGTGGCCCTGCTTTAAATAAACGTCTACCAATATGACCTCCAGGAGACAGTAAACACAACGTGTGGCCTGCTTATTGTTCTGCTGCGGATGCCAAGGTTATAAAGCTGACATTTTGTAAACACAACAGAAACACTTGCTGATCTAATATCGTATCCACTATGACTATCACTTTGTGTAGTGTTTTTCCGAAGTTAACCCGAAACACATGTTTGGAGAACACCTGACAAACAATACAATCTAAATAAGAATTGTATTTCAATTATTTTCCTGTAAATAACATGGCACTGAGGTTCAGAATCTTCCAAAGATGTAACTTCACATGAAATATTTGTAAAGTAATTATGTTTTTCTCTAAATTCCTTGTATGATCTTTTAAAAATATGGTCTAACCTAATTGCATAGAATATAAAATTTATAACTCGATTTTTTTGGCAAAGACAGGAGGCGTACCGGAAAGTATACGAACAACAGATTTAACTTAACTGACGGAAATTAATTATTTCTTCACATTAGCCGCATATAGGCTAGTAACTCTAAACTCTATGAAACTTGGACTTATTTGAACATTATTTCGTTCATCGTCCGATATGACTTAACGTTGGAGGTTTTCCCTTAACCTGAAAGATGAATTGAAGTTAAATGTAAGTTCTAAGGAACTTGTACTCATTTGCACATAACTTCATTCGTTGTCCTAGATATATAACTTAACGTTGGTGGTTTTCCTTTATCCTGAAAGATGACTGTCAGGTAAATGTAAGCACTATGATCCTGGACTCATCTGAACATCATTTCGTTCATCGTCCGATATGGCTTAACGTTGGAGGTTGTCTCTTGTCCTGAAAGATGGGTGTCAGGTAAATGTAAGCTCTATGATCCTTGACCCATTTGAGATTCATTTCATTCATGTCCAATATGTCTTAACGATGGACGCTTTCCCTGGTCCGGTCACGCCGTGGCTCAGTGGTTAGATCGCTTGGCTCTCACCAAGGCGGCCCGGGTTCGATCCCAGGCGACTGTAAACTGAGATTTGTGGTGGACAATACGGCGCTGGGGCGGGTTTTCTCCGGGACCTTCAGTTTCCCCCGCCATCTCATTCCACCGTTGCTCCATCTTCATTTCAAGTATCATCAGTGTCATCTCCTGCGGTGCCATCTGAACATCATTTCGTTCATCGTCCGATATGACTTAACGTTGGAGGTTTTCTCTTATTCTGAAAGATGAATGTCTGGTAACTCTAAGATCTATAGACCCTGTACTCATTTGAACATAGTTTCATTCGTTGTCCTAGATATATAACTTAACGTTATAGTTTCATTCGTTGTCTTAGATATATAAATTAACGTTTGAGGTTTTCCCTTATCCTGAAAGATAACTGTCACGTAACTGTAAGGTCTATGATCCTGGATTCATTTGAGCTTCATTTCATTCATCGTCCGATATGACTTAACGTTGGAGGTTTTCCCTTGCCCTGAAAGATGTCATTTAAATGTAAGCTCTATGTACCCTGTACTAATTTCAGCTTCATTTCATTCATCGTCCGATATAACTTAACGTTGGAGGCTTTCCCTTGTCCTGAAAGATATCAGTTAAATGTAAGCTTTCTGTACCCTGTACTAATTTGAACTTCATTTCATTCATCGTCCGATATGACTTAACGTTGGAGGTTTTCCCTTACCCTGAAAAATGAATGTCTGGTAACTCTAAGCTCTATGGACACTGGACTTATTTGAACATCATTTCATTCATTGTCCGATATGACTTAACCTCAGAGGACGTAAGTTAAGAAAAAGTAATATACTTTTTGATAATATGTACAAGTCGAACAAGTGAGTGCAGAAGACCGAGGTGACAGTCCTTTTAGGACCTGGGAGCTATGTGATAGTTTTGAATTTTCACTCCCTGAAGGACAATACAGAAGCTTCAAATCCAATGTTTCATTTCGACTCCTGGCTATATCATAGACAGTTTTCTTTATTTCCCCAGTGTCATTAAGTCTGTAAAATAAGTGAAAAGATAAATGACCTTTGAATTTTATATACATCCTAAATGGAATCCCAGTTTTAAAGTAGTCTCGTTGAGGATACCTTACACACAAATGAATTTAAATAAGCAGCTAGAAAAATAATGCATAAAAATATCTTGATAACTAACAACCTGCGGAATTAAATAAGAATAATTAAAGTATATTAAAGTTTAAAAATCTACTTTGAAGCTGGCAATATAAAAAATAAGTGTTTCTAAATATCATGTTGGCTTTTTCTCATTTTAGCTTGAGAAGAGGCGCACGTTGCTGGTGGCTATGTCGGTATTGCAGCGATATCGGTTCACATAAATCCCGTCGGTAAGAGTTGCTAGAGGCTACAAGACGGTTCCACTTGCACATTAAACGGTTTCCAGTATCGGTACCTCGAGGGCCTACAGCAAGTGGCTCTACGAAACGGAGCATCCTGGCAAGATTACCGCCATCACTTTACAGCGACACACTAGAACCATCCAAACACTGTTACATCAACACTCCCTACGTTGTAATATATTTATTTAACTTATTTCCTGCTTTTTTCCCTTGTTCCATTTATACCCCGCCTTTATCTGCTATGGTCATATCGGCGGCCGTTCTCCTCTGGAACATACCGAATGTGTTAACTCGTTAGCTTTAGTTTTTTAATTATTAGATCACGCACACATTCACACTCTCAATTCAGACTTCCAGACTCTGGGGACATAGGAAATTATCTCGGTGGGAGAAAAATCCCTACCCCCACCGCCGGGAATCGAACCCGGGATCCATAGCACTGCAGGCAGGTGCTCTACTGACCAACAATTTCCTGTTTTATTTAACATTTGAGGTACCATATTTCCACTGCACGTTTTAAAAGTATATAATCCTTGCAGCTCTCTCCACAAACACTTGCAAAAGTCATTTATGCAAAAACATATTCTTCTGGCTTTTGCATATTAATTGGAATATAAAACTGTAATAATGATGCTATTACACATTTTATTGTACCTTTAAGACTAATAAGTGAGAACTAGGCCGCTTCCGTAGCGTGGAGTAGCGAGTCTGCCTCACGTTCAAGAGGTCCCGAGTTCCAATCTCGGTCAGGGTGAGTTACCTGGATAAGGTTTCTTCCGGGGATTTCCCTTATCCTAAAAGATGAATGTTGGGTATCTCTAAGCTCTATGGCTCCTGAGATAATTTGAGCATCATTTCACCCATTCCATTCATTGTCCGATATGACTTAACGTTGGAGGACGTAAAATTACCAAAACAATAACAATAAGGGAAGACTGGCCCTATGTGACAGCCAGAACTTTTAAGAACTGGTCACTTTAACATGACTTTGGAACACTATTTCGTTTGGATGTCTAGAACAGGAAAAGTTATTTCCAAATTTACGAGGGCTGTTCAATAAATAACGATCATAATTTTTTTACGGTAATAATTTTTCGCACTAAAATTCAATCTTCTTATATTCTGTTAGCTTAATGTGAAACAAACACGCCACAGTAGTTTCAATATTGGTATTCCTGGTTCCCGCCCGTGAGAACCAGGCAAGTCGAGACATATCCAGTATCGCCTACCTAATGCAATAATCTTCTTTAAATCATACGCAAAATTAGCACCTAATCCAGATATAAATATTGTTAAACACCTTTCTATCAGGTCGAAACTGATTACAATTTATTTGCTTCTTACTTATTTCAATAAAATTTAAGGAAGATTGTTAATTCAATACTTTTTGAGTGCAATGGAGGTAACATACATATAAGTTGATGTTAGAGGAAGATCCGGAGTTTCTTTCAAACGTAATCACTGCTGATGAAACTTGGCTACATAATTTTAATCCTGAAAGCAAACAGCAAAACTCAGTGTAGAAGTTTCCTTCATCACCAAACCCCCAAAATAGCAAAATTGTTTGCTTTTGCTGGGAAAGTTATGATCATCTCATTCTTTGATATTCATGGAATGTTTTATCAGCATGTTGTACCTGCACATACATCAGTAACTGGACAATACTACAGGGATGTCCTGAAAACATTGAAAGTCCATATCAGGCGCAGAAGACCACATTTCTCTGAAGTAGGCTGGATGCTCTACCATGATAATGCTCGGCCGCATATTGCCAATGTAGTTGATGAATATCTTGCAAAAATCAACGTGAAGTGCATCCCCCACCCTCCCTATAGTCCGGATTTAATCCCATGTGACTCTTTTCTATTCCCTAATTTCAAGAAACGCATTTTGGGAGGCATTATCCACCATCGGAAGCAGTAGTGAAAGCTGCGGAGGCGATATTTGAAGGATCTCTCAAGAAATGGTTTCAGCATATCTTTGAAGACCGGCAGAAACGCTGGGACAAGTGCATCGCATTCAGGGGAGAGTATTTCGAGAATGACTATCAAAATTATGAGGATGAGTAAAGGTACGTTGTCATAAAAGGATTGTGATCATTCTTTATTCAACAGCCCTCGTATGTGTACGTATGTCCAAAACTGAACCAATAAAAAAGAAATTGTTGTCTACATCAAAAAGTAGCATAATTTGAGCGCTTTAACCTTATCAGCATTTTTTGTTTATTAAGGTTTAGTCTGTCCCTTCACCATTTACCAGTTTTTGAAAGTTTATTAATTATGAATAACACTTGAGAGGTTGTCCAAAGAAAATTTTAGCTCTACATTTCCATTATCCTAAAAATTACTTAAGCACATGGTAATTTAATTGTAATTTTTAGAGGTACTTCGATAAAATAAAATTTGTGAAATTTTCTTTATAAAAGGAGGTTAATTCTAATGAGTGGTTGTGGATTTCGGATATCTTAAAACATGCATCTCGGTTTTTAACTTTGGGTGGACAACAATGGATTTTCCACCTATGTAAGTACGATGTAAGGAAGGCTGTTTAACCTAAAAATAGAGTATAAACAAGAGTATTTCTAATTCATAAGGTGATATAGATATATATTAAATGTAAGAATCTTGAGAGGTATTCGGTTAACTTATTTACTAGAAGAGCAAAATATTAGTAAGCTGGCGTACAGCAAGTAACTGAACACATATAGAGCACTTGGGAGCTGTGTGTGTGATATGAGTTTTAGCCAACAAAGGGATGTTGATTCAACTTCTTTATATATGATTTCTCGTGCCAGCCAATGTATAGCACATAGCTGTGACTGCATCTTAACAGAGTGTACGTGCACTGTCTCATCCTGTATGTACGATAAGCTTGAGTAAACAAATCAATAAAAGACTCCTTCCTAAACGCTTCCAGTCTTTGACATCTAGTAACTATTACAGCCACTCTACCTCCTGATTTAGCTCTTCAAAAATATTATTGGTGTATTTAAAATAGTTCTTTTTGCAAAGATAGCCTTAAGTATTTTTACAAACATATGCTTTTTGTAGTTTTTCTTTTTGAATAAACTTTTCTTGCAGTTTGATACTTCTACTTATAAGTAAAGGCCGGAGGCGTGTTGTTTTCCCAGAGGTATACTGCACATGTACTGTACTGTTATCGATGGCGCAAGTAAACAACTGCATGCAGGTATAGCCTGGCCACGACAACCCTCTCACTGCCAGTGGGAACAAAACAGTCACGTTATACTACACCTTGACATCACGTCTGCATACAATTTCTGGACAATGCTTCTTTATTTCGCAGAACACTACACTACGTTGTTTTCGACTTCTCCACATTTGATGGCCGTGTTGTACATCTGACGTCATTCATACCCTGCGACTAGCTAACTTGTATCCACGGGAGCACACATCTTTCCGGCCTTTAATAATACGAAATAATGTAATTTTCACTAATTAGTTAGGGGAGATTGCTCAGTAGCTCACAGTGCCCAGTACCGCACTGTGTCAGTATCTCGTAGTTGCCCATAGATGGTAGAAGCTCATGGTGTGTATTTAGATAAACGACTATTT
The DNA here is from genome assembly GCA_030765055.1 of Mantis religiosa. Taxonomy (NCBI): domain Eukaryota; kingdom Metazoa; phylum Arthropoda; class Insecta; order Mantodea; family Mantidae; genus Mantis; species Mantis religiosa. The sequence continues at coordinate 24,434 of JAUKNK010000611.1, read as the reverse complement.
TGTTAAAAACGGAATGTTTTCCGTCCTCTTTGACCGTTGAATCAGAAGTTATTGTTCAGAGAAGTCGTGTAGTGAACTGGAGCTGTGCTGTTAATAACTTGCTGACATTGCTGCTGCCTTGTCCGGTGAAGATATAATTAAGTATTTGTACTCACATTATTTGGTATTAAGTAGATTACACAAACAGAAAATACTGTGTCGGTTTGAAAGATTCGGGCCCTGCTATGACGTAATATATACGTACGTGTGAGTTGCTCAGTTCCGTACGATAGCGGTTCTCCCAGTACCCTACGCGAAGGTATATATGTATCTCCTGAACTTGCACTGATATTAGATTAATTCTTGTTTATAGGCATTGCTGTCAACATGGAGACCAAAAAGAAAGGAAAATGGTTAGAAGAAAGTATGAAACAAGAATGTTATAGAAGAATGAGCCTGTAAGTAGCAATATATGTTGCTGAAACATTAACACCGACTCTGTATAAGTTGATGTTGCAGGAAAAGGCACAGAAACAAAAGAACAAACCAATAGCAAAGGGATGTAAGACTAACATTAATACAACTATAAATAGAGAACCTAGCTCTAACTCTGTGCCAAGAGAAACTGGATACAGTAAAGAGCCTAAGAAAACTAAAAGAAAATTAAATTTTGGAACCACAATCAGTGTTGATTGAAGTGTTCTAACAGAGTGTATCATTTGCTTAGAAATCAAAGAGGAGGCTTGGGTTCAGTGTGTATCGTGCAAGGATTGGGCACATAATTGCAGAATATATACGGGAGGAGTTAGAAAATAAAAAGTGGTTTAATGAAGCGCAACATGGATTTAGACCTGGGTATTCATGCGAAAGTCAAATTACCTCATTATTTCAAGATTTGGCAGATGTGGTAGATGCAGGGGAAAGGACTGATGCAGCGGTAATTGACTTTTCTAAAGCTTTTGATGTAGTGCCACATAGTTTACTTATTTGTAAGCTAGCTAATACAGGAATTGACAAACGCGTAGTATTTGGGTTAAACATTTTTTGAAAGGGAGAACGCAAAAAGTTAAAGTAGGTAAAGAGCTTTCCGATAGTGCAACCGTAAGTTCGGGTGTGCCACAAGGCTCAGTACTAGGGCCCTTACTGTTTCTCATTTTTGTTAATGACATTGCTGTTAATATTAACTGCCAGATAAGGTTGTTTGAAGACGATTGTATCATTTATAATAAAATTCGGAATACAGTGCATGAAACCGCTCTTCAGGATGATTTAAATGAAATCTGTAATTGGGCTGCGGCTAACAAAATGTCAATTAATGCCAAGAAAAGTAAGTCCATTGTTTTTAGTAGAACTAAGGGCAAAATTATTGTTAACTATCACATGGGAGGGGTGCAAATTCCACAGGTGGACAGCTGCAAATACTTGGGAGTGTACCTGGCAAGTAATGCTGGATGGGACGAACAAGTAAATTCCACATCTAGGAATGCGTGGAAGGCATTACATTTCGTAATGAGAATATTGAAAAAGGGGAGCGCTAGGTCCAGGGAAATTGCCTACAAGGCCTTAGTGCGGCCGGTTATGGAATATAGAGTAGCATGCTGGGACCCGTATAGAGCTAACCAAATCGACCCATTAGAAAAAATACAGAAGAGGGCAATAAAATTCATAAAAAGAGGCAAGTATTTTGGGCCTATAAAAGGAGATGAGACTAAATGGGAGGAATTAAGAATCAGGCGTAAAAACATAGTTTGGTAGCATTATTCAAAGCTAATGCTGGTGTAAAGGCATGGGTGGACGTTAGTGTAAGGTTAGATAATCCGGATTATTATGGACGAAACGATCATAGGTATAAAATTAAGGGTAGAAGATACAGAACCGACGTAGGAAAATTTTCTTTACTTAATAGAACAATTGAAGAATGGAATGAATTCCTGTAGCAGTCTTTCAGGGCTGTCCCCTGTCGATGAAGAAATTTAGAAAAAATCTAGATGGTTTGTAGTTTAACTTTTGAATTATAATGGTATATAATATGTAAATAGAAGTAATTAGAAATGTTTTAAGTGACTAAAGTAAAATAATATCATGTTTGTATTGCTTATTGTGTTATTGTTGTAAATCTAGTATTTGTAATTTGATCTGTATTCTTAACTCTGCCACCGAGTAGTACCCAATTGCAGTCAATAAATACATACAATAAATACATACATATTGAATGAACAGGTAAAGAGGACATTGACTTTTACAGATGTGACCACTGTGTTTAAAAAAAGTGTTTCATTAGTTCTAAGAAATTTTTATTTTGTTGTGATAATCTGTAGAGAACGTTTTGAAAAATATTAAACATATTACCGAATTCTGTTTTTATCTCAAAAATACAATAATTATGATAAGAATAATTATCTTGTGATTTATTATGCAGTTTCTTTTCCTTTATTTAGAAATATGTATTTATTTTAGTCTGTCCGGTACTGGGAAACACTTTTTGAGATGCGCAATTGTCACTAATATATACATTAGGTTTTAAAAGTCAACAAGACCCACGTTCCTGTGCATTGCTAATGGTGTTTCTGTAACACGCTACTTGTTCTCCATTGCATTTTCTTTGATTTTTGAAAAAATCTTAGATGTGCGGTGCAGCATCTCCCCTATGTTTATTTCTTTTAAAACTTCATCGCTTTACAGGTGAAGCATATGATGTAGGTATAAATCAAGATATAAAGTAAAAAAGTATTTCATATGCAAAAGATGTTATAAGAATCATTAATAACACCCACAACAGATGCTCCTGTAAATATCGTTTTAGAAGATTGAAGATATTAACGCTTTCTTGCATGTATATATTCTCGATCCTAAAATTCTTTGTATGCAATCGTGCCTTATTTGCAACAAATAATGTAATACACAAAATAAACACTAGACAAAAGTAAAATATCCATTATCCCAGTGCTAAACTTTCTTGCTTCCAGAAAGGTGTGTATTATGAAACTGTCAAAATATTTGGCGCACTTCCTAATGTTCTTAAAGAAAAAGCTGAAAATTTCGGTGCTTTTAAAAATGCTGTTAGAGAGTACCTTTGCTCAAAATCTTTTTATTCTGTACAAGATTATCTGAATGACAAATTATCCTGATAATGCTTCTGTAGCTCTAGAAGTAGTATCTAACTATTCCAATGACAAATTATTACTAATAAATATTTGATGCAAGTTGAAAGCTTATTTTTAATGTATATGAATTTAATAAATAACAATGAATGGTATCCATTGCGAAAATTTTGAAACGTACTGGCATAAGACAAGTGAAAGCTGGTTTAAAAAGTGTTTCATTTTGTATCATATATAATTATCCCTGCTTTGGTTTCCATATTGTTGTTCAGATTGCCTGTATACTGTAATATGTGTCTTATGTTAACTTTTGTACATATATATGCTATTAAACTTTATACCTCTGGACATGTTCAATGTTTACAGCCTTTTCTGGCTACAAGTGAACCTACTGAACGCAAATCAATCTAATCTAATTTAATTCATTCAATTTCCAGGTGAGATATTAATAGTAAATAAGATATACAAATTACGTTTAAGGTCTGAAGAGGAAACATTCATAACACATTAACCTCAAAACCCGCAGCTAATAAATGTTGTATTTAGGAATGTCTGTAGAAGTAAGCCTTCCAATTAGAAGAAGGAAAAAAAACATAACAATACATTTCTTAGCATTAAATGTACTTTATAAAATAAGGTATTACTGTGGAAATTAATTGTTCTTTCACTTGGCCGTGTGTAGGCTAAAGTAAGGAAAGGTAGCGTCAGACTGAAAAATTCAATGCCATAGCCGGGATTTGAACCACGGATCTTGTGGTCTCCGTCCAGTCGCTCTAACTAATTGAGCTAATATGGCCAACGTGCCGACATGACATTTAATACATCAACTGACTCGTGATTTTCCCGTTATGTCGACACGTTGGCCATAGTAGCTCAATTGGTTAGAGTCGTTGGACCGAGACCAGAAGATCCGTGGTTCAAATCCCGGCTATGGCATTTAATTTTTCAGTCTGTCTCCACCTTTCCAAGTATTACTGTGTTATAATTCGTTTATCCTATAGTGTTTCACCTCAAAGTCTTGAACCCTCAAGAATTTGCGCACTGTACGTTTTAAATCCAAGCATAGCCAGTTCCCTTGAGGTATCTGTAAGATGACAGCATTTCTAAATTATCATTGTCTCCTTTTCTTCTAACAAAAAGTGTTTCCAGACTCCCAGACAGACATAAAACACGCACCCCAGAGATGTGACATTAAAAGCTACAATGTTACTAGTTTGTAACGTATAATCTTGAGAGTTTGTGCAGGTGGAGGTTTGCTGTACCCCCCTACCCACATTAATCTGGCCGACGACAGTTTTAAAGGCCCTGTAATTGAGTTTTGGCGTGTTGCTGAGATCTCGGCCAAGAAAACGTCAAGCCAGTGTTTTGTTTTGCTTGCTCTCAATTAACACTCGCCTCCTTCCGCCAGGTCATTGTTATGTCGCTGTTGTGGCTCGGATTTGCGGTAAACAAGGGAAGGGCAAGTTCCCCATGCTTTATTGTCGTTAATGAAAAGGAAAGTGCAGGAATATAACGGGTGCTCGTCAGTGAAAAATAACCTGAAATAATAATTTTGTTCAAGAAGTATTATTTAATAGATGCAAGTGACAACACAATGAATTACAATTACAGAAAGACATTCTCTTAACAACAAATTCCTCATAAAGGAACTTTGAGCTCGTAGCACTTTCTCTAATATTGTACTAACTGTTGCAAACATTCATTCCTCTATTCTCATCTTAAGACAATGAAAAATCACCTTGTTTCTAATCATCTGGAGTACATATGTATGTTTTAGACGTGTCGTATGACATAATGGTGCACAGTAGTTTATAGTGGAGTTCACTTGTTTATTTGTAAGAAAAAGGGGTGTCAGAGACTGTTAGAGATGTTCGCAGAAGGCTTCGTTGCGTCGACTGAGTCAGGAATCAGGGTATTCATATGAATCATGTCAAAGAGCAACGCATAAATTGGGATTACGACCTTATAGAGTGCATATGATGAAACAACTGAAAGAAGCAGATTATGATAAACGAATCAGTTACTGTCGATGGTTTCAGGGCACTCTTATTCCACGCCAGACATTCCCTCCATTACGTGTTTACAGATGAGGCATTGTTTCATCTGTCAGGCTACATAATCACAGAAAACACCAAATAATGGGCTGCTGTAAACCCCCAAGTGATCCACGAAACCACACTGCATGATGAAAAGGTTATATAGTGCGCAGTGTCAGCTTCCAGGGTCATTGGTCTTCTTTGATACGACTGTAGACACTGAACTTCATATGGGTATCTTCAAGACATTTATTGAGTAGCCAGATGATATCGAACTGAGAGATTATTTCCAGCAAGATGGAGCAACGTGTCATACATCTAATGTCACCAGTTTCTTTGGTAATCGAATAATCTCAGAAGTTTGTGGCCCCCCAGATCACCTGACCAAACCTCACCGGAATTTTTCTTGTGGGAGAGTGTACAAGAATAGGCTACAGACAACTGATGTTCTCAAGGAATCCATTCGAACCGAAATAAGTATAATTGGCGAGGATACTCTCCGTAAAGCTTCAGAGAATATGGTGAGACGAGTGCATACATGTATAGATGCTGGTGCAGGACACTTCCAAAAATTTCTCTAAGATGTAAATAGTGTAATGTAATCTCCCTATTATATATTATGATACCAAAATTAAGGGATACAATGAATAAAGAATAGTAGTGGATTTCAAAAGAACACAGTATATCTGTTAAAACGCGAGCAGGTGCAGTTGGGGTGAGTAGTGATGGGAGAAAGCAGGGATTTTCAGTGGATAACACTTGACTCCGTTTGAAAAGGCATTGTTCGGTCCCTTAATAAGGGCATCACCGAGACTAATAATCACAATGGAAAAAATAGTCCCAAAAGGTATTTTGGTGTGACTAAAGAAAGCCTTCGAGAGGTGAAAGTCACATGCAGTTGCAGTGAGGAAGACACAATTGGGCTGGCGGTCCATTAAAAAGACACAAGTGGTTCGGTCTTCGCCGAAGGTAGCCTAGAACCGAGGACAAAAGATATCTATGGGTTCCTACTTAATAACGGATTAAGTGTTATCACGTAATATGCATTTTACATAGGTAATCTGATCAGTGGTATATTGATAACACTTGGTTGGCAACTTCGTGAGTTAGGTGATGATAAAAAGAAGCTGTTATTAAACCAGTTTTAAACTTGCATTCCAGTGACATTAGAATCATCCTTACTCCCATACATATCTCAGGATACCGTTTGACGTAACTCTTGCTCTACCCTTAGGAGAGGCCACACTGCTTCAAAATTTACAGCGTAAGAATAAGCTGCATCAAACTAGCGACCAATGCGTGCAGCAACCTTTTCCAGTGTAAAAGCAACTGGGGTGAAGAAACTTCCATCAAGTATATTCTACGAAAGTTGCACGTGTGTCCTATTATTGGTTCAAACGTTATGGCGTATTGAAATGGTTCAGGTTAATATGGATCGCATTGTATTATCCAGTATCTCTTTGGAAACACATGCAAAGTATTAACACTTGAAGCGAATTATATTGGCAAATAAGAGTTCCACTTGGGGCGACGGTTTGATACTAATAATGTTTATCTCAGGGTAAAGCAATGAGGTTAATCTCAGGGTATGCGTGGGTATGGATGAGAAGGATAGTTTAATGACACTGGAATGCCCGTTTCTAACTGGTTTAATGACTGCTTCTTTTTATAAGAGCATCGAACTTGAAGTTGCCGACCAAGGGTTGCCAATATCACTATTTAGAGTTACTGTTTATGAAATGTTTATTACTCGATAAAACTTAATTCATTCTTCACGTACATATGAATCGACAAATATCTGCTCTCACCACTACTGGTCTCCTTTGACCAAGACAGAAGAAGAGGACTGCCCTAATCGGCTGCACGCCTCGGAGTGTCTGAATGACCACAGGTGCACGTGGGTGTATAGCTTTCTCTTTCTGGAGGCCCATTATTCAAACAAAGATTCCCTTTTTGGCTATTTTGTCATGCCATTATGAACGGTCCGAAGAATACCCTATTCAAATTCAAGTGCTACCCTTTAGAAATCTGCTAAGGACACTGTTTCTTACCTTTCTTTTGTTAAAACAACTTATTCACCCAAACTGCTATTCGACTCAACTGCACCTGCACGTGTTATAACAAAGAATCAACATTCCTTTGAAATCCATCATGATTATTTACTTATTTCTTCCTTTAATTTCCGCATTACACTCCTTTCATTTGTTGTCGGGCACAAGGTTAGAGGCAACAGGTGTTAATGAAACAAAGCTTAAACATTTAGAAGTATCATTGGCTCATATCGAAATATTAGCCATGCTTCGATACACCATGCATGTTTCCTAGTATTTACAGCTTATTTCATTCTTCTATTGCCAGAACTATAAAGCAGACAGTTACAAAACTTCCTCTGTGCCTTTGTTGCCCTTGAATAGCCTTCATACCTCCCTGATATGGCACAGTTAAAGATTATGTTGTTAGTAAGTTAATTTCAGCCTAGAGTAATAAAAGAGTGGGATACTACTTAAAAGAGAAGCGGTCAACTACTCGCATTGCGGTCAACGTAGCTGTGCAAAACATTCCCGGAGACGTTTGGGGCCTTTATTGCTAAGTGTGGCTTAAATTGAGCCTGACTTCATGAAAAAGGCTTCCAAGTACAAGCCAGCGGGGCATTTCACAGGGTGTTCACAAGCGTTTATAGGAGCTGTAAGCTAGAATTGTTTTTTCTACGCTTTTCGGTGCAATCTTGAATCCAAAAGTTTAACTGAATAGTATATTACCATTCACAATGAAACTGCAGTGCAACATTACTGACTGGTGATGTTATAAACATAATAGGGAGATAAATATTGAACTGAAATAAATATTTCCATAGACAAATATCAACGAACCTTATAATCCATCATTCTATTTGGAGAGGGAACTTACTACGTACCTCAAACTATGGAAGATGTCCACTATGACTTTCAAATGGGATGATGTTTCTGTTTGAACGTACCAGGCCAACAACCAGTCGGAGTCCTGCGGTATTGTCATACTCGATTCCTTTTAAGAGCAAGTGCATCTATATTTTTGGGTTCGTAAAATGAAGAGTCTAGTTTGCAGAAATTAAAAATACTATTTGTTTCTGTAGAAGGACACTTGTACAGACAGAATGATCTAACACACACGAACGGAATCTTCAAGGCCGTCTGCAACACGTTCATACACAACTGCACTCACTCGCTAGGAGCTTCGCTACACGACTGGCTCTCTCCAACTAACGAGCAAAAACACCTGCGATTGGGCACATGAAGGGATGTACCATGGGAAATCCGTGGCAATACGGAGGAATCGAGACTGTAGGACTTCAAGGCGGTGTAGGTGAGTGTTAGCTGGTATACCCCAAATGGCACATACATAAGTGATGGCTGGTCGGAGCACTTGTTTATAGAGGAACAATTTATTGGATATAGACATCACTGAGCGTTGCTTGTATAATGGGTATAAGATACCCATACGTTTGCTGACTTTGTTGGCTGTGTAGGTGATGTGGTCCTTCCACGTCAGTTTTACATCAAGCAAAACGTCTAGATATCGTACATATAATTGCCAATGGACTTCCCCTCCAGCTGGACGAACAGGTGGTAGGTCCTCTAACTGCCTTCTGGAGAAAGTGATGGCTTGGCTCTTCTGGTCTAACTAGCAATTCCAGCTCAGCCGCAATTTATACACGAGCCGCTGTTTCTCAAACGTTGGTGAGGCCACACGATGTTTCTGGCGTAGCGAGACAAGGGTAGAACAATCCAGACATCTCTCCGTCTCCAACCCTCCCCACCCTCGTCTCTCTCTCGGCAAACGCCAACCATTTATCTACATGTGGGCGTGGCTTGGGCGCTATCTGTCTCTCTCTTTCCCTGCCAGCTGGCGGTGGCGACAATATATTCTGCTTTTGTTAAGACAACACTTAAAATGTTGCAAAAAGCTCTCCAAAAGGAAGGTAGAGTGTAATGTAACCAACACAGCCGTAAAAATCCCACTTTTGAGCTCAAGTAGTTTTCATAATACACAAAATAAAATATCAATATATTATAGCTCTGCATCGCGACGAAAGCACTGTAATGGGCATCATTACTGGTGGGTACGTATGTGTGTACATACACATTCACAGCTGAACCGTAAACTGCTGACATGATGTGCCAAAAGTATTACTTTGAATAAGCCAAGACGCTTGTTCAATTTAAAAGGGACAAAACAATTCACCTCCTGATAGGCTGCAGAATGCTGTATCTGCAGAACGTGAGCCGTTCATTTGTGATTCTTTTGTAATAGCAGGCTACGTTTTTTGACTCTACAGGGTTCAAATATGCATAGGCTCAAAAGTTTTTCTTTCCTTTTAAGAACTAGAAAAATGTGTATCAGCTGGATGAACTGATCACAAACTATACAATCCAACAGAGATCATATGGGTTCAAATAAAACGGGGGTTACAAAGGGAAATAACGCTGACAGACTAAAGCTGAACAACCAATTAACCAAGAAATATTTAAGGTAACTCAACAAGACTGGGCAAACTGCGTGATATATACAGAACAGCTACAGGAAGTACACTTTTTAAATGTAACAGCACGTGATGAGATCTCAGATCTGTAAGACTTAGGAAATGAAGACAGTGAAGGCATTCAAGAATTCTACATCCAAATATTACAAAAAATAGACTTTTTGGGGATTCAGATTTAAGAATATATTTCAGAAAATCGTCCACATCTCTCTCTCTCTCTCTCTCTCTCTCTCTCTCTCTCTCTCTCTCTCTCTCTCTCTCTCTCTCTCTCTCTCTCTCTCTCTCTCTCTCTCTCTCTCTCTCTCTCTCTCTCTCTCTCTCTCTCTCTGTGTGTGTGTGTGTGTGTGTGTGTGTGTGTGTGTGTGTGTGTGTGTGTGTGTGTGAGCTTGTTGCTCTGTAATTAACATTCACTAGGCCTGAGTTCAAATCTCACTTCAGGGTTAGTATCAGCATGACGATTCTTTACCTGGGCTTTCGTTTATCGTTGAAGAGAATGTTTGAACTTTAAGTTCTATATATCCCAGACTCATTTGAACACCATTTCATTCATCGTCCGATATGACTTAACGTTGAAGGTTTTCTCTTATCCTGAAAGATGATTGTCTGGTATCTCTAAGTCTATGTACCCTAGGCTCATTTGAACATCATTTCATTCATCATCCGATATGACTTAACGTTGGAGGCTTTCTCTTATCCTCAAAGATGATTGTCTGGTATCTCTAAGTCTATGTATCCTAGGCTCATTTGAATATCATTTCATTCATCATCCGATATGACTTAACGTTGGAGGCTTTCTCTTATCCTCAAAGATGATTGTCTGGTATCTCTAAGTCTATGTATCCTAGGCTCATTTGAATATCATTTCATTCATCATCCGATATGACTTAACGTTGGAGGTTTTCTCTTATCCTCAAAGATGATTGTCTGGAATCTCTAAGTCTATGTACCCTAGACTCATTTGAATATCATTTCATTTATCGTCCGATATGACTTAACGTTGGAGGTTTCCTCTTATCCTGAAAGATGAATGTCTGGTAACTCTAAGCTCTATGTACTCTAGACTCTTTTGAACATCATTTCATTTATCGTCCGATATGACTTAACGTTGGAGGTTTTCTCTTATCCTGAAAGATGGATGTCTGGTATCTCTAAGTCTATGTACCCTAGACTCATTTGGACATAATTTCATTCATCGTCCGATATGACTTAACGCTGGAGGTTCTCCCTTATTGTGAAAGATGATTGGTAACTCTAAGCTCTATGTACCGTAGACTCGTTTGAACATCACTTCATTCATCGTACGATATGACTTAACGTTGGAGGTTTTCCCTTATCCTGAAAGATGAATGTATAGTAACTCTAAGCTCTATGTACCCTAGACTCATTGGGACATCATTTCATTCATCGTCATATATGACTAAACGTTGGAGGTTTCCCAATATACTGAAAGATGAATGTCTGGTAGGTCTAAGCACTTTATGGAACCTGTACGTGAATTAAGGACAGAAAGACAGAAAGAAATGAAGGAAGGATAGAAAGGAAGGAAGAAAGAAAGGAAGAACGAAGGAAGGAAGAAAGAAGGAGGAAAGAAACAAAGAAGGAAGGAAAGAGGGAATTAAAGAGGGAAAGAAATACAGAAAAAGGAAGGAAAGAAAGCAAAAAGGAAAGCAGGAAGGAAAGAAGGAAATAAATATAGAAAGAAGAAAAGAAAGAAGGAAAGAAAGAAAGAAAAGAAACAAACAGACAAATCAAGCAAGCTTGCTGTCTAATAGTACACCGGAAACATTAGAGCCTAAACCCCTGATTTGCGTTAGTTTTAACCTTAACTATTTTTATAACTGTCAATTTCAAGCCAAATTCCAGTGCGTGTCCTCAAAGAGTAATGAAATTACCATTAGGCACTCGACAAAGGAAGGTTCTGCATTTACTTTGTTAAAACTCCACAAACGTATGCCCATCGGCACGCCTGATCAAATATTCCATTTGAAGAAGACAAATATTACTGGGAAACACAAATATCTCTTCTCAGGAATGTTCGGTTTATTCTTAGTGAAAGAGTAACAAATGAAAACGTCTGTTCTAATCTGCATGCATGAGTGATGTTGCATTTGTTTCGATTAAAAAGCCAAGGAAACATTTATAATATTTTTTGTAGCGTTAGAACTTTGAATATATGACACAAGCAAGCATTTTCAATTCACAGATGCTTAGAAGGAAGGCTTATTCTATTATCCTGCAACGCCTGAGCCTCGCAGTTTGGGAGATGCGAGATCCTAATTGTGTAGGAACCAAATACTTGTAGGCTTTTGGTTTCTTTTCTGCGATCTCTTCGAATTGGTATGTTAATGACTGTATAATTATTCCTCTGCTTGGAATTTTTGGCTTCCATTATTTACTATCTATGTAGTGTTTCCGTTTGGCACAGATGTTCGTGAAGGTGGATACGTACTTTGGAATTTTTTGGGGGGAAGAGGGGAATGACTGAAGTGTTGTGCACCTGCCCTGGGTCATCCTTGGATCTTACGATACCTCAGTATTGTCACCCGAACATCAGAATTCCCGAGAGAACCAGCTGGCAGGTAGGGCCAGACGGGAAGCATAAAGGCCACGCCTACACATTTATCTGTGTGGCGCTCACGGTGGGGATGGACAGAAGAGCGGCACGAGCCCTGTACCGTCTCTTTCTTCTCCCCCTGACGTCTGGAACCATCGGGATGATGTTCCGAGCCGCGAAGATTCGAGATGCATCGATCTGGCTAAATAAGCGCCGCGTTAGACGACTCAGGCGGTTCTTGGCGAGCAGCCGTGAAGAGCGTAGTGCTAGAGAGCGGACTGGAAGACTGCGTACGTGCATAAGAGGAGCTTTTAGTCAGCTCTAGAGAGATTTGTGCGTAATAGTGAGTGTGGAGTGGACTTTTGACAGACGAACTGGTGGAATGTAAATGTGTGCGCTACGTAATTCTAAGTAATCGGCAAGTGAACCAAAATGAAATGAAATGTGTAGTAAATCCTTTCATGGAAGTGTTGAAAACAGTGTTGTTGTATAAATTAAATTAATTGGGAGTCGATTAATGACACTAAACAACACTTACTTTTAAATTTTCCCGGAACTAGTTTCAGAGGCCTTCCCTCTATCTTCAGCCGGACATCGACTGGTTCTCATTGGTGTAGCTGGCAATATTTTGTCATCGGTCTCCTCTGGTGGCGGTTCGAGGAAAGATTTGTTCAGCAAGTTCCTCGAACCGCCACCAGAGGAGACCGATGACAAAATATTGCCAGCTACACCAATGAGAACCAGTCGATGTCCGGCTGAAGATAGAGGGAAAGCCTCTGAAACTAGTTCCGAGAAAATTTAAAAGTAAGTGTTGTTTAGTGTCACTAATCGACTCCCAATTAATTTAATGAAATGTGTAGTGTTTAAAGCCCGCTTTTACTACATACGGCACCGCAGGCGATGACACTGATGATACATGAGATGAAGATGGAGCACCTGTGGAATGAAATGGCGGGGGAAACCGGAGATCCCGGAGAAAACGTGCTCCAGCGCCGTGTTGTCCACCACAACGACAATTTGCGGTCGCCTGGGATCGAACCCGGGCCGCCTTGGTGAGAGCCAAGCGGTCTAGCCACTGAGCATGGCGAAGTGAACCAACTGTAATTCGGTGGAAATAAAGTACATTTCAGTTTGTGCAACTGGATATTTTAATTTCACGAACCCACAAAGTCACAGTATGTTCGAGGCTTCTCGTTAGGGCTTATTAACACTCGGAGGCGTATTCTATGGGATCTTACGACCCCCTTACCATGTTTGCGCTCACAATCGCCCGGATCTGGTCTCCCATTCGGTCACCGCTGTATCATTCTCTCCCTAGAGTTAAGTTAGTAGCGAAACATGCCACTCTGAACCGTCTGTGGTGATCTTCACTTATTTCTATGCTCCTGCTTGATATTTGCTCTTCGTAAATTTAGGATATTTCAATTTTGCTTAGACCTTTGTAAAGTCAACAGTCAAAGAGTCGGAGTTTTGTTTGTGTTGAGCTTCAAGGTGTAACCAATAGAACATCAGGTGTTTGGTAAATATAACATACAAGTATCAAGTTCTCAATTTGTATACATGAACATAAGGTTGGTAGTTGATGGTAACTTAAGTTTCAATTCCTTTATAAACAAATTAAGACATCTTTCCACAAAAATGTCACTAAGCTTTCTACATAATAGAACCAAATTGGTCTGTTTTCCGAAGTTTGATTTCCTGCAGTCGTCAATCTGGAACACTTCTTCTTCTGCAACGAAGTTCATCTTCTGTGTACGTCATCCCTGCCTTAGGCTAAGCCTCTGAAATGTTAGGAATCATCGCTTGGCGGAATTAAATTACCCCAAAGATCATAGAACATTTGGGGACACTTATAGGCGACAAAGCTGAACGAGAAGACTTGCGATAATGTGTCAGGCTTGAAACTGACACAAATGAGGTTTGATTCCTATCAGGGTGGTTACCCTGACTTTAGGGTATTATTTTCACACCAGTAGGCAAAGCCTGAGCTGCGTGGTGTTCTGCGTCGAATTTTTTTTCTCATCATGCCTTTCCCAATTATTTCCTTTCATTTTTCCCATGGCTCCATTCACGGAGTCTTTGATGATTTTAGCATATCGTAACGTGGATCTGTCAGTATGATCCAGATCAAGGTCAGAGATTCTACTCCTATTAGTCCTGGACTCGCAGGACAAGGACCCGGGCATCCTTGGACCAGGGAGATCCGAGCTGACACAAAGGGCGCCCGGCGCCTCCTTGGGACTTCCCGTAGGCCAAGACCTTATTCTTTATCAAGTGCCCCCATCTGGTCCTGTGGACTCACGACTGGATGGAAGTGGATACGCCACTTACGCGCGCCAATACCAAAATAGGAAGGCTACCGAACAACTTCGGTAGTGGCCCCTGGTGATCTAGCGCACCTTCTACTAGCTATGCTGGCTAGTACACGGGAATATTGGCTTCCCTCAACCCCGTCCCGAGACTTACCCGATCTCCCACGGGTATCGGAAACCACTGCCACTTCGAGTCCAACCCAATCCGAACAACTTCCATTCAGGGAGGGACTGGAATGTTCGACACGAGGTTCCTCTAGTAACGTCAGAGGTACCACGAGTGCTAGGGGTCCGCAGCGCTCGCACCACGGCAGCTGAAGGTGACGGATCCTCTGTCCTACTGATCCACAGACAAAATCCATTAACTTGGAATGGAACCGTGCTGATTCCCCAGCTCCGAAAAGAAGACAAAGGTGCAAAAGTCTACTGGATAAGGCCATGCTTTCAGGTTTTTTATTGCGCCTGTTCAGTAGTCATCCTTACAGATTTTCTTGACAAGGGTCAAACCATCGCTGGCAGATAACTACTGCAATGTCCTGGAAAACTTATGAGCAGCTCAGATTAAGATACGACCCGGTATGCTCTCTAAGATCGTTTATCTTCTTTTTTTATAATTTTTTATTGATCGATCAGCAGTACAGTGCTTTACAGATCAGAGTGAAAAGAATGTAACAGTACAATAAGAACAATAACACTCAGGGGTAGTCTAACAGGCCGCCCCCTAGCTACATTAAGTTAGAACTCCAATAATACTCTCTGAGAAATTATGTCAATATTGAAGATGTAAGACAGACATCAAGCACTAGAATCACACGAATCAGATATATCACTTAAAAGCAGGTCCTGTGGTAGTCTTCTCCTCAAGCGTGAGGGCTGGCGCGTGCGGACGCCGATGTTATAATGCACAGCTCCTGGAACTTCTTGCAGCGTGGAAAAGAAACGACGAGCGATCCTGCGAATGTAGTCGTGAAGAGGTAACAGTCCTAGTTCGTGATGGAGCTGCTGATTACGGATGAACCATGGAGCGTTGGTAGCGATGCGCATGAAGCGATTCTGTATAACCTGAAGACGACGCAGATGACATGTGTGTGCGGCCCCCCACACTTGGCAGCCATATGTAATAAGCGGACGAACGAGTGATTTGTAGAGTAACAATGAAGAGTTTATCTTCTGGCTGACAGTGTTTCAGCTCATTCATCTCAAGTTGCAGTTAACACAACAAAATACGGCATTGTTAAATTGTGCAGCCGCCTTATTCGCCCGATCTTGCACGAAGTGAGTTTTCTTTTCCTTAAAAGAAGAATCCGTCACCTGGTCACTGATTTGACAACATAAATAACGTTATTAATAACGTGGAAGAAGCTTAAGCCCAAAAGATGCCAACTTCTGTCATCAAGGTATTCGGAAGTTCAAGAAACGCTGGGGACAAAAAATTAACAAGCACATATTAACACAAACTCTCCATAGCATTTTATAATAATTAAAACTTAACGATACCTTCTTGTTTTACGCAGGATTAGTGTTTTTAAGGATAGTAAAGAAAGTTTTGTGAGTGCAAACATCAGATTTTCCCTTGGCAATGCTAAAAAAGAGAATTTCAAAGCATTACGTAGCGACCTCCTCGTAAAGAATTTGTTTTTTTTTTTTGCATAAGGCCTATTATTATCCCATTTTAGCTACAAACAAATACTAATAAGACAGTTTCTGCTTTAATTTCTCTGGTTTTATATCAATTAAGAGGAAGAAAGACCTTTTGTAGAAATAGTCCACACACGACTGAGTAGAGAAAGTCACATGATGCTAGATATGCCTTTTGTTATTATTATGTTGACAGAGAAGGCATTCGTTAACCTGAAATAAATTTTCAGAAAGCTATCAGCACGCCCGAGGTATTAGTGAAGGTAGTCACGTAATGTAGGTTTGATAGGCATTGTCAACTCTAGAATTTTCAGCACGAACAGAGCTACAAAAATGGATCAAGATCCCCCTCACCTGGACAGCAACACATTAGCTTAAGCGAACGGGGAGGTGATTAAACGGAAAGCTAGCAATTAACATAAACTGCCATTTGGAGGTAAACAGTCACCACAAAACACGAGTTAAGCCGACAATCAAACTTGCAGATCAAGAACGATGGGGATGTGCCGCAAAGCAATTTCAGAGGCTATAGAAAATGTGTTTATTGGAACCTTGCCATTGGTACACTGTTTATTTGAAATTTAAACGTAAGTTTTGCAATCTTGTTAAAATTGTATGTACTTCAAATTATCTTCGCTATTAATCTTGGTCAAATATATATTCTTATTACAAATATCAGGGATGGAGAAAGCATGTTAAATTTCTTTAGGAACTGGCCTGAATGTTATACTGTAGAAAATCCATTTCCTTTGCATATCCTTATGTCTTCCTATCTGAGAGAAACAAATATTATAAATGTCAAACCAGTAACAAGGAATACATTTGCAATAGTTAACTCCACAAAAAGGTTTCTGAAGTACTTAGTTCTATGCTTTAAGAAGGTGTAATTCTGTAAAGTGTCGCAAGACATTGTAGACCAGCACAGAGAGAAAAGCGGTGTGTGAAAGAGACAGATAGTGCCCAAGCCACGCCACAGAGAGAGAGAGAGAGAGAGAGAGAGAGAGAGAGAGAGAGAGAGAGAGAGAGAGAGAGAGAGAGAGAGAGAGAGAGAGAGAGCGAGAATGAGAGAGCAACAGAGGGAGAAAGAGACAGAGACAGTTCCACGGTGTTCTCGTTACATCATGAAAGACCGTACTAGTTCGGCAGCTTTCGAGAACCAATGGTATGGTTATAAAAGCGACTGGACTGGGTCCAGTTACCGCTCCATCAGCCGTATTCCAAAAGCTGCTCCTCTCCCGGCTTCTTCCTCACTTAGCCTAGAGGAAAGGGGCCTAATCCCGGAACACCAGTTCGGCTTCCGTTCTGGCCACTCCAGGACCGAGCAACTACTGCTGGTTGCCGAGAAGGCCTCCCTGGGATTCCAGGAAAGGGTCTAAAACGGTAGCAGTGCTGCTTGACGTGGAGAAGGCATTCGCCACAACCTGGCACGAAGGGATCATTTACAAGCTCCTAGGGCATGAAATCCCCAGTCCTTAAGTTTCCTTGGTGGCCGGTTTCCCCGGAAACCAAAGCTTCCGGGTAAAGGTGGAGGGGGCGCTGTCCAAAGAGCGGCCCATTGGCGCTGGAGTGCCGGAAGGCAACGTGCTGCCGCCGGCAGTTTTCGCAGCTTACAGGGCCGACATTCCAACGCACCACAACACCAACACCTGTCAGTATGCGGATGATCTCGTGATCTTCGCAGTAAATAGGAACACACGGTACTGCTTCCGGCAAATCCAAACCCAGCTCCAGGCCATTGGCGAATGGAGCGCAAAATTCCAAATGGCAATTAACCCGGAGAACAGCTCTGAAATTCTCCTGGCGAAAACCAGAGCCAACCGGTTACAGCAGAATTTCGTTTCACGGCTCCGTAGAATCCCATGGGCGCAAACGGCGAAGTATCTCGGAGTGACGCTGGACCGTAAATTAACTTACGTTCCTCACGTCAAGGGCAAGGTCCAGCTGGGGCTCCTCGCACTTCGGAGCCTATACCCTATTTTCCGCTCAACTATGCCCATCCGACTCAAACTCCAGCTGTATCGGGCGATAATTCCACCTTTGATTCTGTACGACTGTGAGATCTGGGGAACAGTGGCTAATAGGCTAATACCACTTTTGTCAGGCTCCAGACGCTGCAGAACAAAGCACTTCGTATCATATACGATACAGACTGGAGATTTCCTGCTCATATCCTACATGAGCACTCCCAGATCCCGTACATTGTCCATGTCATCCGCGAGAGGGCACGATCAATGTACGACAACATCCAAAATCACAACAACCCTTTAGTGAACTCCCTGGGCAGGTATGACCAGAGGGAACAAAGACGCTTGCCATCCTTCAAACTACTAAGAGACTTCTTGGGGCCCCTTGGTTAACCCAAGAGGAACCTCAGATGTCTCTAAGACCCGTATTTACGCCTGATTGATCAAGCGATATGCAACCCGTAGCAAAAACTTAGCGAAAACTTTAAATCGTGTCTACCAAAACGGGGGAACGCCTAAGTTCAGCTGTCTTATGAGATTAATCAAGGGCATCCCATTCCAAATTTCCCAAAAATTCAAACACCCCAGCAGAACATGAAACCAATTTGCTCATTTCGCAGGTACAGTCGCAAAGCGGCTAGGTACTGCGGCATAAAGACACCCGGACGGGGAGAAGCCCCGCCCGACTAGGACTACCTCTGGACCTCTGGAGACAGTCTGACACGCTGGCATTCAACCCTATACAACGACACCTAAGACTCCTCCAACAATGGTGCACGCTTTGGCGATTGTTCATCAACACGGAGAAAAGCCAAGGGATCATGTACACTAAGGGTCGCTTTCCCGCCAAATTCCCCACATTTACCTATTTTAGGCAAATGATTATCTGGGAAAATTCAATCATATACTTGGGAGTCAAGCTGGATAAGGATCTAACATTCCGGGAGCACATCCGGGAGCTATCGCATCAGTCGTGCGGTGCCTCGGCATCGCTATACCTTCTGTGGCGGTCTGTGATGACTATTCCTTTGAAGTAGCACCTTTTTCAGGCTCTGGTCCTCCCTATCATAGATAGATAGATATGCGCTATGCGTGTGAAGTCTGGGGCACGGACGCAAGCACAAGTCTGCTACTGCTCCAGCGTGCACAGAATAGATATCTTCGGTTTATTTATTCTGTTTGCAGAAGGTTCCACGTTAGATTACTTCACGAGGCTTCATCCCTCCGTTATGTTGAAGACGAAATTAGGCGCCGGGCCCCCAAATTTTACTATAGATTACCTCAACATCAGAGCGCCCTAGTTAGACCTCTTGGGGACTATTTACTCCGTG
>JAUKNK010000610.1:0-62900 GCA_030765055.1 Mantis religiosa | reverse complement strand
ATGCAATCTTGCTTGGTTACTTCATTGTTTGTGACGAATTGACTTTTCCTACGCTTCAAGGTAAGTGAGACTTAGCCAGGTGACCCAAACGAAGAGTGAGGTTATGTTCCTCAACTGCGTCCAGGAATTCATATAGAATTGGAATATTTCCAACCTATATTGGCACCATGCATGGTGGAGTAACAAGTTGCTGGTAAATCTTCCTCACAAATTTTATGTTTGGTGTCCTCAACCTGCATTCTTGCTTGGTTGCTTTATTGTTAATGTCGAATTGGCATCTTTCAGCTTCATGGTAAGTGATAATTACCCAGGTAACCCAAATACAGAGAGAGGCAATAATTAAAGTAAAAATAGCCTGTGGTGATGGACTATTTGAAATGCAACCTATATTGGCACCATGCATGGTGGAGTAACAAGTTGCTGGTAAATCTTCCTCACAAATTTTATGTTTGGTGTCCTCAACCTGCATTCTTGCTTGGTTGCTTTATTGTTAATGTCGAATTGGCATCTTTCAGCTTCATGGTAAGTGATAATTACCCAGGTAACCCAAATACAGAGAGAGGCAATAATTAAAGTAAAAATAGCCGGTGGTGATGGACTATTTGAAATGCAACCTATATTGGCAACTTTTGCTCACAAATTTTACATTTGTTATTCTCGCCCTGCGATCTCGCCAGGTTGTTTTATTGTTTATTTTGAACCCGCATGTCCCATTCTTCGAGGTATGTGAAAATCAGTCGGTCTGTCGTGCATCACAAATGCAGAGAGGTTACTTTCCTCAACCGCATCCAATAATTAAAGCAAAAATAACCGGGGGTGATCGAATATTTCAACTGCACCGTGCATGGCGGGTAAGCACAAATTTTATTTTCGGTGCTCTGGCCTTGCCATCTCGGCAGGTTGGTTCATTGGTTATAAGGATTCGGCACATCCCTGTCTTAAGGTTATGGAGAATTAATCGGTCGCTCAAGTGAGCCAAATGCTGAGTGAGGTAATATTTCTCAACTGAATACCGTCGAGCACGAGATGAAAGGTTTAACGTTCATTCTCATCTTTCACTTTGTGTCATTTAGCTTTAACTTCCGTCTAGCTTTACTGGATTTTGCCTTCCCATTTACCATGGTTTATTGCTAATTTGTAACACTGGGCTTGATCAAGAGGGTATAAAGGGATTACTTGCACCCTAGATTTTTCTCTCGTGGTGGAGGGGGAGGGGCGGCGGCCGTCCGTTATTATCACGGAGGTTTGAATTTTATTTCGCGTTTTGTTTCGTAAAACGCTTCAGGCGGTCATGTTGGCGCTCCTGTCGAAGCGCTTTCGCGTTTTGTTTCGTAAAACGCTTCAGGCGGTCATGTTGGCGCTCCTGTCGAAGCGCTCGTAGCCAACCTGTGCATCACAGCGTCGTGAAGCCTATCCAACCGAGTGGGTTTCGCTCTCCTAATAGGCGGGTTGCATCGCAAAAATTATGTTCTCGCGAGACACAAGACCGCTTCGGCTGCGTTTCTTCTTGCGTGCTTACGCAGCAGTTGAATGTTCTGCCATTTCCGTTTCCATGATGTTGGCTGCTCTGCAATTGAATGCTCCTTCTCGTGATGGCGGATATTGCTACGACTGTCCGAAGGTCACGCTAGGTATCTGCGGAATCTTCAAATGCATAACGAGTAGATGTTGCCAAGCTGCGGATCGGCGCTCGTAAATTGTGCTGTGCCTATTTGCGAGGGTTTCTACACGAAGGTAGGTAAATGTGCTCGCTCGTTACGTATTTCACTAGGCAATTTCCGCAATCTGCCAGGGTAGTTAGTTCCGTTTCGACGCCAACATCTAAATCGCACGAGTATGTAACGTGCTTGCCACATCTTTCTTCTTGTCTTGCCAAGATTTACTTTCGCACTTCTGCGTGAATTTATCTCGTGCCCGACCTTGGAATACGCATCGCCGCCATGTTGAAATTTCAGCGTACTTAACGTCGCTCATTTTCTTTACAGGTGTGACGCCAGGTTTCTTGGTCAACATAGCGGTCTCCTCCTGCTGGTATCTTCCCGGGGATTGATGTCACGTAAGACAGGGAGGGATGGCAATGCTGTGGAGCACGACGCCACCGTCAAGAACGTCCAGTTTCTACCACTTCTTAGCGTTCCATCGACCATGTGATTATCGTGTACTGCCTCTACTGTTATTCTTCGTGTGTCACTTGTAGTGAAGCTGCGGCTCATCGACCATGTGTTTATCGTGTAGTGCCTCTACTGTTTTTCTTCGTGTGTCACTTGTAGTGAAGCTGCGGCTGCGCGCCACCCCATAGCACTTTAATGGTGCAGTTCTTGAACGTGCGCTTCTTTGTGATCATTGCTGATTCTTACTGTGCATGGTACATTGTGTATATGTGGCTCCCTGGAGCTTGCGTGTGCAGTTCCGTCTGATATGCTGTTATTGTGTGTGTGTGTGTGTGTGAGAGAGAGAGAGAGAGAGAGAGAGAGAGAGAGAGAGAGAGAGGAGTGCGCGCTCTCCTCTACCGAATTTGTGCTTAGGTGTTTAGGCATGACCGATAAAGTGAAAACAAGGAAAGAATGCAAAGCTGCTCAGTTCCACTCACATAGCTGTTCGATGTGCTCCACAACTGTCTCATTCTACGATAGACGGTTCAGGTGCTACACATTCCCTTGTTTCCCAATCAGGTGTCAATAATAGGAGTACTGCAGGAGCAGGCGTGTGTTTTCTGTGGGTGGTGTTACTTGCTACTACAAAAGCGCGGTTGTACACAATTTTCTTTGTGCCCCATGGACGGTGCGAGGCTCCTAGGGGCATGCGAGTGTAGTGACGTGTGCGTGTGTTGCTCGATACCATGTGCCTCTGCTAATCCAGGCATATGCAATCCCTTTAACTATTGTGCATTTCAAATGGGACCATGTTTATCCTTGAATGCTACTAGGTGAGCACCAATCAAGGGTCCTGCACTGTTGATATTGCATTTACCTGTAAGTGGTGTGTTGCATGTGCTAACTGAATCCGTTTCTAATAAATTCTAATGGCGCTAAGACAACAACATAATTCTGCAAACGGTGAGCCATGAGGAGGATTCAACATAACCTAAACACCTCCATTTCTCCAGTTCGAATTATTTTCCCAATACTTGCTAATTATTAACAACCGTGCTTCACAGCGTAGGCACTGGTTATTAGTTGGTGTGTATACTTGGAATTACTTTGAACAAGCCAAATGGGGGAGGGAGGGGGAGAGAGAGAGAGAGAGAGAGAGAGAGAGAGAGAGAGAGAGAGAGAGAGAGGCGAGACCTGATTGGATCGCTTCATGTTTATCCATGTTTATCCTTGAATGCTAATAGGTGAGCACCAATACTTGCTAATAATTATCAACATTGCTTCACAGCGTAGGCACTGTAATGGATTTCATTATTGGTTGGTGTGTATACTTGCAATTACTTTGAACAAACTAATGGGGGAGACAGACACAGAAGAGACTGAACAGTCCTGTAAGAGAGGCGAGACCTGATTGGATCGCCTATGCATCTCCCCTAGCATACGATCCCATGATGCACATAAGTACTGCTGCTTCAACCAACTGGCAAGATTCTCGCCTCTGCTTCATGCAACCTCTAAATTATCACCTGTTCCAGGAAAGAAGAAAAAAACCATATTCCACAGCCTAGGAAACATTGAGGATGTTTCCTAGGCTGTGGAATATCGTGCAAATCTTCTAGAATCTGCAAACATGTGCAAGTCCACTTACCACTTCTTGCTGGTTGCTTTTCTTTCTTCCTTGGCGTCCACTGTCACCCGTGCTTCTCTAGGATTGCTGTTATTACTCGCTCTTTTGTGCCAATCACAAGTTATGTAGGGTTTTCTGGAGCTGTATCTCACCAGGACCTGCAAAGCCAAGCATGTTACATGTAAGTTATAGGAAATGGTGTAATTTGGCTCAATTATCTGAACAGTGCTTTTATGAATTGCTGGACAGAACTATGCTGCTCTTTAGCCAATCTGCAGCATTTCATCGAGGAGGTCTCCCCTGAATTTTACAGTAGGAGGAAGAGGACATACAGCGCGCCCATGTTTGGTTCTTAGCCATGTCATTTATCAGCGTATTTCTCCCAAATATAACTTTTAATCTTAACCTATTTGCCCGACGCATGGATACCACACACTTTTAATGTATTGGAAATTATTAAGGTTTGCCTAATGCAGAGTAACGTTATGCTTAGCAACTGCATCCCTTGATACGAGAGAAACTGGTGCTGATGGAACATTTGAAATGCAAGGTTATTGGCACCATGCACGGTAACTGTTCCTCGTATGTCTGCATTTGGTGGCCTCGCCCTGAGTTCTTGGCATGTTTGTTTATTCTTTATTACAAATTGGCATTTCTTGTACTTCCAGGTACGTGATAATTATTCAGTCAGGTATCCCAAATGCAGACTGAGGTTATGTTTCTCAACTGCATCAAATAATACAAGTAAAGGTGACTGGTGATGATGGAATATGTGAAATGCAATGTTATTGGCACCATGCACAGTGAGTAAGAAGTTGGCAACTGTTCCTCCTATGTCTGCATTTGGTGTCCTCGCCGTGCATTCTTAGCATGTTGGTTTATTGTTTATTACGAGTTGTCATTTCTCAAGCTTCAAGGTAAGTGATAATTAGTGAGTCAGGTAACCCAAATGCAAACTGAGGTTATGTTACATCTGCATTCAAATATGCAGGTAAAGGTGACTGGTGATGATGGAATATCTGAATTGCAATGTTATTGGCACCATGATTAGTAAGAGGTTGGTAACTGTTCCTAGTATTTCTACGTTTGGTGTCCTCGCCCTGAATTCTTGGCATGTTGTCTTATTGTTTATTACGAGTTGCCATTTTTCAGGCTTCAAGCTAAGTGATAATTATTCGGTCAGGTAACCCAAATGCAAACTGAGGTTATGTTACTCATCTGCATGCAAATATGCACATGAAAGTGAATGCTGATGACGGAATAGGTGAAATGTAATGTTATTGGCACCATGCATATTAAGAAGTTGCTCGTATTTCTACGTTTGGTGTCCTGCCCTGCATTCTTAGCATGTTGGTTTATTGCTTACTACAAATTAGCATTTCCGAAGCTTCAAGGTAAGCGATTATTAATCAGTCAGGTAACCCAAATGCAAACTAAGGTTACGTTACTAATCTGCATCCAAATATGCAAGTAAAGGTGACTGGTGATGATGGAATATGTGAATTGCAATGTTATTGGCACCATGCATAATGAGTAAGAAGTTGGCAAATGTTCCTCATATATCTACGTTTGGTGTCCTCGCCCTGAGTTCTTAGCATGTGTTCTATTTTTTATTACGAGTTGCCATTTCTCAGGCTTCAAGGATTGTCGGCCAGGTAACCCAAATGCAAACTGAGGTTATGTTACTAATCTGCATCCAAATATGCAAGTAAAAGTGACTGGTGATGATGGAATATGTGAATTGCAATGTTATTGGCACCATAATTAGTAAGAAGTTGGTAACTGTTCCGCGTATTTCTACGTTTGGTGTCCTCGCCCTGAATTCTTAGCATGTGTTCTATTGTTTATTACGAGTTGCCATTTCTCAGGCTTCAAGCTAAGTGGTAATTAGTCGGTCAGGTAACCCAAATGCAAACTGAGGTTATGTTACTCATCTGCATCCATTAATGCAAGTGACTGGTGAATGATGGAATATATGAAACACAATGTTATTGGCACCATGCACAGTGAGTAAGAAGTTGGAAACTGTTCCTTGTATTATTACGTGTGTGTCCTCGCACTGCATTCTTAGCATGTTTTATTGTTTATTACGAGCTGCCATTTCTCTCACTGCTAGGCAAGTGATAGTCGGTCCGGTAACCCAAATGCAAACTGAGGTTATGTTACTCATCTGCATCCATTAATGCAAGTAAAAGTGACCGGTGAATGATGGAATATGTGAAATGCAATGTTATTGGCACCATGCATAGTAAGAAGTTGCTCGTATTTCTATGTTTGGTGTCCTGCCCTGCATTCTTAGCATGTTGGTTTATTGTTTATTACGAGTTGCCATTTCTCAGGCTTCGAGGTAAGTGATAATTAGTAAGTCAGGTAACCCAAATGCAAACTGAGGTTATGTTACTCATCTGCATCCATTAATGCAAGTCAAAGTGACTGGTGATGATGGAATATGTGAAATGCAATGTTATTGGCACCATGCATAGTGAGTAAGAAGTTGGTAAATGTTCCTCATATATCTACGTTTGCTGTCCTCGCCCTGAGTTCTTAGCATGTTTTATTGTTTATTACGAGTTGCCGTTTCTCAGACTTCAAGGCAAGTGATAGTCTGTCCAGTAACCCAAATGCAAACTGAGGTTATGTTACTAATCTGCATCCATTAATGCAAGTAAAAGTGACTGGTGATGTGGAATATGTGAAATGCAATGTTATTGGCACCATGCATAGTAAGAAGTTGCTCGTATTTCTATGTTTGGTGTCCTGCCCTGCATTCTTAGCATGTTGGTTTATTGTTTATTACGAGTTGCCATTTCTCAGGCTTCGAGGTAAGTGATAATTAGTGAGTCGGGTAACCCAAATGCAAACTGAGGTTATGTTACTCATCTGCATCCATTAATGCAAGTAAAAGTGACTGGTGAATGATGGAATATTTGAATCGCAATGTTTTTGGCACCATGCACAGTGAGTAAGAAGTTGGTAAATGTTCCTCATGTATCTACGTATGGTGTTCTCGCCCAGCATTCTTATCATGTTTTATTGTTTATTACGAGTTGCCCTTTCTCAGACTTCAAGGCAAGTGATAGTCGGTCCGGTAACCCAAATGCAAACTGAGGTTATGTTACTCATCTACATCCAAATATGCAAGTAAAGGTGACTGGTGATGATGGAATATGTGTAATGAAATGTTATTGGCTACCATGCATAGTAAGAAGTTGCTCGTATTTCTATGTTTGGTGTCCTGCCCTGCATTCCTAGCATGTTGGTTTATTGTTTATTACGAGTTGCCATTTCTCAGGCTTCACGGTAAGTGTTAATTAGTGAGTCAGGTAACCCAAATGCAAACTGAGGTTATGTTACTCATCTGCATCCATTAATGCAAGTAAAAGTGACTGGTGAATGATGGAATATTTGAAACACAATGTTATTGGCACCATGCACAGTGAGTAAGAAGTTGGAAACTGTTCCTCATATTATTACGAGTGGCCATTTCTCACACTTCAAGGCAAGTGATAGTCGGTCCGGTAACCCCAAATGCAAACTGAGGTTATGTTACTCATCTGCATCCAAATATGCAAGTAACAGTGACTGGTGATGTGGAATATGTGAAATGCAATGTCATTGGCACCATGCATAGTAAGAAGTTGCTCGTATTTCTATGTTTGGTGTCCTGCCCTGCATTCTTAGCATGTTGGTTTATTGCTTATCACAAATTGGCATTTCTCAAGCTTCAAGGTAAGTGATAATTAATCAGTCAGGTAACCCAAATGCAAACTGAGGTTATGTTACTCATCTGCATCCATTAATGCAAGTAAAGGTGAATGGTGATGATGGAATATGTGAAACGCAATGTTATTGGCACCATGCATGATGAGTAAGAAGTTGGAAACTGTTCCTCGTATTATTACGTGTGTGTCCTCGCACTGCATTCTTAGCATGTTTTATTGTTTATTACGAGTTGCCGTTTCTCAGGCTTCAAGGATAGTCGGTCAGGTAACCCGAATGCAAACTGAGGTTATGTTACTAATCTGCATCCATTAATGCAAGTAAAAGTGACTGGTGATGTGGAATATGTGAAATGCAATGTTATTGGCACCATGCATAGTAAGAAGTTGCTCGTATTTCTATGTTTGGTGTCCTGCCCTGCATTCTTAGCATGTTGGTTTATTGTTTATTACAAATTGGCATTTCTCAAGCTTCAAGGTAAGTGATAATTAATCAGTCAGGTAACCCAAATGCAAACTGAGGTTATGTTACTCATCTGCATCCATTAATGCAAGTAAAAGTGACTGGTGAATGATGGAATATTTGAATCGAAATGTTTTTGGCACCATGCACAGTGGGTAAGAAGTTGGTAAATGTTCCTCATGTATCTACGTATGGTGTTCTCGCCCAGCATTCTTATCATGTTTTATTGTTTATTACGAGCTGCCCTTTCTCGGGCTTCAAGGTAAGTGATAATTAGTTGGTCAGGTAACCCAAATGCAAACTGAGGTTATGTTACATCTGCATCCATTAATGCAAGTAAAAGTGACTGGTGAATGATGGAATATTTGAAACACAATGTTATTGGCACCATGCACAGTGAGTAAGAAGTTGGAAACTGTTCCTCATATTATTACGAGTTGCCATTTCTCACACTTCAAGGCAAGTGATAGTCGGTCGGGTAATCCCAAATGCAAACTGAGGTTATGTTACTCATCTGCATCCAAATATGCAAGTAAAGGTGACTGGTGATGTGGAATATGTGAAATGCAATGTTATTGGCACCATGCATAGTAAGAAGTTGCTCGTATTTCTATGTTTGGTGTCCTGCCCTGCATTCTTAGCATGTTGCTTTATTGTTTATTACGAGTTGCCATTTCTCAGGCTTCAAGGGAAGTGATAATTAGTGAGTCAGGTAACCCAAGTGCAAACTGAGGTTATGTTACTCATCTGCATCCATTAATGCAAGTAAGAGTGACTGGTGAATGATGGAATATTTGAATCGCAATGTTTTTGGCACCATGCATTGTGAGTACGAAGTTGGTAAATGATCCTCATATATCTACGTATGGTGTCCTCGCCCAGCATTCTTATCATGTTTTATCGTTTATTACAAGTTGCCCTTTTTCTGGCTTCAAGGTAAGTGATAATTAGTCGGTCAGGTAACCCAAATGCAAACTGAGGTTATGTTACTCATCTGCACCCATTAATGCAAGTAAAAGTGACTGGTGAATGATGGAATATTTGAAACACAATGTTATTGGCACCATGCACAGTGAGTAAGAAGTTGGAAACTGTTCCTCGTATTATTACGTGTGTGTCCTCGCACTGCATTCTTAGCATGTTTTATTGTTTATTACGAGTTGCCATTTCTCACACTGCTAGGCAAGTGATAGTCGGTCCGGTAACCCAAATGCAAACTGAGGTTATGTTACTCACCTGCATCCAAATATGCAAGTAAAAGTGACTGGTGATGCTGGAATATGTGAAATGCAATGTTATTGGCACCATGCATAGTAAGAAGTTGCTCGTATTTCTACGTTTGTCATGCCCTGCATTCCTAGCATGTTGGTTTATTGCTTATTACAAATTGGCATTTCTCAAGCTTCAAGGTAAGCGATAATTAATCAGTCAGGTAACCCAAATGCAAACTAAGGTTACGTTACTAATCTGCATCCAAATATGCAAGTAAAGGTGACTGGTGATGATGGAATATGTGAATTGCAATGTTATTGGCACCATGCATTGTGAGTAAGAAGTTGGCAAATATTCCTCATATATCTACGTTTGGTGTCCTCGCCCTGAGTTCTTATCATGTTTTATTGTTTATTACGAGTTGCCATTTCTCAGGCTTCAAGGATAGTCGGTCAGGTAACCCAAATGCAAACTGAGGTTATGTTACTAATCTGCATCCAAATATGCAAGTAAAAGTGACTGGTGATGATGGAATATGTGAATTGCAATGTTATTGGCACCATGATTAGTAAGAAGTTGGTAACTGTTCCCAGTATTTCTACGTTTGGTGTCCTCGCCCTGAATTCTTAGCATGTGTTCTATTGTTTATTACGAGTTGCCATTTCTCAGGCTTCAAGGTAAGTGATAATTAGTCGGTCACGTAACCCAAATGCAAACTGAGGTTATCTTACTAATCTGCATCCATTAATGCAAGTAAAAGTGACTGGTGATGATGGAATATGTGAAATGCAATGTTATTGGCACCATGCACAGTGAGTAAGAAGTTGGAAACTGTTCCTCGTATCACCATGCATAGTAAGAAGTTGCTCGTATTTCTATGTTTAGTGTCCTGCCCTGCATTCTTAGCATGTTGCTTTATTGTTTATTACGAGTTGCCATTTCTCAGGCTTCAAGGGAAGTGATAATTAGTGAGTCATGTAACCCAAGTGCAAACTGAGGTTATGTTACTCATCTGCATCCATTAATGCAAGTAAAAGTGACTGGTGAATGATGGAATATTTGAAACACAATGTTATTGGCACCATGCACAGTGAGTAAGAAGTTGGAAACTGTTCCTCGTATTGCATTCTTAATATGTTGTATTGTTTATTACGAGTTGCCATTTCTCAGACTTCAGGCCAAGTGATAGTCGGTCCGGTAACCCAAATGCAATCTGAGGTTATGTTACTAACCTGCATCCAAATATGCAAGTAAAAGTGACTGATGATGTGGAATATGTGAAATGCAATGTTATTGGCACCATGCATAGTAAGAAGTTGCTCGTATTTCTATGTTTGGTGTCCTGCCCTGCATTCTTAGCATGTTGCTTTATTGTTTATTACGAGTTGCCATTTCTCAGGCTTCAAGGGAAGTGATAATTAGTGAGTCAGGTAACCCAAGTGCAAACTGAGGTTATGTTACTCATCCGCATCCATTAATGCAAGTAACAGTGACTGGTGAATGATGGAGTATTTGAATCGCAATGTTTTTGGCACCATGCATTGTGAGTATGAAGTTGGTAAATGATCCCTCATATATCTACGTATGGTGTCCTCGCCCAGCATTCTTATCATGTTTTATTGTTTATTACAAGTTGCCCTTTCTCTGGCTTCAAGGTAAGTGATAATTAGTCGGTCAGGTAACCCAAATGCAAACTGAGGTTATGTTACTCATCTGCACCCATTAATGCAAGTAAAAGTGACTGGTGAATGATGGAATATTTGAAACACAATGTTATTGGCACCATGCACAGTGAGTAAGAAGTTGGAAACTGTTCCTCGTATTATTACGTGTGTGTCCTCGCACTGCATTCTTAGCATGTTTTATTGTTTATTACGAGTTGCCATTTCTCACACTGCTGGGCAAGTGATAGTCGGTCCGGTAACCCAAATGCAAACTGAGGTTATGTTACTCATCTGCATCCAAATATGCAAGTAAAAGTGACTGGTGATGATGGAATATGTGAAATGCAATGTTATTGGCACCATGCATAGTAAGAAGTTGCTCGTATTTCTATGTTTGGTGTCCTGCCCTGCATTCTTGGCATGTTGGTTTATTGTTTATTACGAGTTGCCATTTCTCAGGCTTCAAGGGAAGTGATAATTAGTGAGTCAGGTAACCCAAGTGCAAACTGAGGTTATGTTACTTATCCGCATCCATTAATGCAAGTAAGAGTGACTGGTGTATGATGGAATATTTGAATCGCAATGTTATTGGCACCATGCATTGTGAGTAAGAAGTTGGTAAATGTTCCTCATATATCTACGTATGGTGTCCTCGCCCAGCATTCTTATCATGTTTTATTGTTTATTACAAGTTGCCCTTTCCCTGGCTTCAAGGTAAGTGGTAATTAGTCGGTCCGGTAACCCAAATACAAACAGAGGTTATGTTACTAATCTGCATCCAAATATGCAAGTAAAAGTGACTGGTGAATGATGGAATATGTGAAATGCAATGTTATTGGCACCATGCACAGTGAGTAAGAAGTTGGAAACTGTTCCTCGTATTATTACGTGTGTGTCCTCGCACTGCATTCTTAGCATATTGGTTTATTCTTTATTACAATTTGGCATTTCTCATGCTTCAAGGTAAGTGCTAATTAGTCAGGTATCCCAAATGCAGACTGAGGTAATGTTTCTCAACTGCATCCAATAAAACAAGTAAATGTGACTGGTAAAGATGGAATATTTGAAATGCATTTTTATTGGCATCATGCATAGTTAGAAGTTGGTAACTGTTCCTCGTATTTCTACGTTAGGTGTCCTCGCCCTGCATTCTAGGCATGTTGGTTTATTCTTTATTGCGAATTGGCATTTCTAGAACTTCCAGCTATGTGATAATCGGTCAGGTATCCCAAATGCAGACTGAGGTTATGTTTCTCAACCGCATCCAGAAATACAAGTAAAAGTGACAGGTGACGATGGAATAATATTTATTATTGGCACCATGCAAATGGAGTAAGAAGTTGGAAACTGCTCATCGTATATCTACGTTTGGTGTCCTCACCCTGGTAACTTGGCGTGTTGGTTTATTGTTTATTACAAATTGGCACATCTCAGGCTTCAAGATACGTGATAATTGGTCAGGTAATCCAAATGCAAACTCAGGTAATGTTTCTCAACTGCATCCAATAATTCATGTAAAAGTGACTGGTGATGGAATATTTGAAGTGCTACATTATTGGCACCAGGCATAGTAAGAAGTTGGTATCATCGTTTGGTGTCCTCACCCTGCATTATTAGCATGTTGGTGTATTGTTTATTACGAATACAAGTAAATATAGCTGGTGATGATGGAATTTTTGAAATACAACATTATTGGCTATGTACATAGTGAGTAAGAAGTTTGGTAACTGTTCCTCATAAATCTACATTTGGTGGCCTCACCCTGTAATCTTAGCACATTGGTTTAATGTTTATTACGAATTGGCATTTCTCAAGCATCAAGAGGAGTGATTAATTAGTCAGGTATCCCAAATAGAAACTGAGGTTGCTTCTCAGGTGCATCCAATAGTACAAGTAAATATAACTAGTGCTGGAATATTTCATATGGAAGGATAATTAGTCAGGTAACCTAAATGCATTGTGAGGTTATGTTTCTCTGCTGCATCCATCAGTTAAAGCAAATCTAGCCAGTGATGTTGGAATTTTGGAAATGCAACTTTTATTGGCACTACGCATAAGTGAGTAAGAACTTCATATGAACTGTTCCTCAAAAATCCAGTGTTTTACATCTGCCATCTCCATTCTATGAGTTTCATATGCAGAAGTTACAGAGAAAGCGTTAAGATTACATGCTTATATTCTGGCTTGAATTTAACTATATAGTTTTGTTTAGGTTATATTTTCGTTAGATGGGATAACGTGATTTTGTAGCCAAGAAGGTATATCTCTTCTTAGAGAACCTAAATGTTTCAGGTATTATGGTAAGAAGCTTACCGGCACAGTGTTAGTGGAAAAATTTAGATTTCACCTCGTAGGTAGCTACTTTACATTACTTACATTACTTTTTATGTTCTTTTCTTTATGAATGTTTTCTGCTGTGATTTATAACTCTTTCTTGCATGTTCTTAATCACTCTGAAATGCTTGGGGTGTAGCGATACTTATGTACTGTATCCTCAAGGTACTCATACATTAGCAAACGCTGCACAATTTTGCCTATGAAAAGTCTTTCTGTTTTACTTTGAAATTGCAGGAGGCATTATCGCTACACTAATACATGTGTGACAGCATGTCTAGTGTACCCTGGGGACAGATGATTCACCAAGTAACGAGAAAGGTAAGTTCAGTGAATACACAGGTGGGAAGGACACAGAAGAGAAAGGTTACATGTTGGTTTCGCTGACTGTTGCATGGGTAAGGGTCCAATAACCATTGCATGACCTAAGGCTTTTGTAAACTTTACTCCTTGCATATTGTACCATTAAGAACGGCTTTAGTGCAGGGATGCAGAGTGAGGTTATAGTTCTCACCTGATTGCAGTTGAGTATTATGTAGAAGATTTAAAATACACTTTTTGTGTCTTAAACCTTAAACATCAGTTTAGCTTTACAGGAAATTGTCTTCCATTTACTTTGGTTCATTCCTAAGTTGATAGACTTCAGGGGTTAAGAAACTAACTTGAAGCTAACCATACACAAATTTGGTAGTCGATAGCAAATATAAATAGACTTCGAAAGAATTGTCTCTTATTGTGAAATAAGTTTCATCTCCCGACTGATGTTAAGTAAACCCGTTTAGAAGTGCTGCTGTCTGCATTAACCTTAGCCTGTGTACGTTGCTTTAAGTGATGGTCAGAGTGTGTACAAACGTTACTGTTTTTCGTTGTGAATGGTAGTCTCTCTGGTTTATTAACCTACGCATAATGTGAATCTTATTAGGCCTCGCCGCCTTCCACCGAAACACTCTTTCTGTTGTACGCTGCCAACTGCAGTTGGTTGCGGTGTTACAGGCTCGTCTACCTTCAGGTATACCAAGAACACTTAATTGCTATCGAACAACACTGTTCGCCGAAGTAGAAAATAATTAACGTTTACGGAACTGTTACAATAAGAGGGGATGGGTGCGCCTAAACGGTTGTCATAGCAACGACTGGAACGACCAATTAAGAGTCGGGATGTTTCCATGACGTCAGTCACGAGACCCTTGTTCCCAATTAAAGTTGGAGGGGATGGTTACGCCATAACGGTTGTCATTGGAACGACCAATTATGAGTCGGGATGTTTCCATGACGTCAGACAGGAAACCCTCGTTCCCAATTAAAGTTGGAGGGGATGGTTACGTCATAACGGTTGTCATTGGAACAACCAATTAAGAGTCGGGATGTTTCCATGACGTCAGACACGAAACCCTCGTTCCCAATTAAAGTTGGAGGGGATGGGTGCGCTATAACGGTTGTCATAGCAACGATTGGAACGACCAATTAAGAGTCGGGATGTTTCCATGACGTCAGACGCTAAACTCCTGTTCCCATTTAAAGTTGGAGGGGGTGGGTACGTCATAACGGTTGCCATAGCAGCGACTGGAGTGACCAATTAAGAGTCGGAATGTTTCCATGACGTCAGACGCTAAATCCCTGTTCCCATTTAAAGTTGGAGGGGATGGGTACGTCATAACGGTTGTCGTGGCAGCGGCTGGAGTGCCCAATTAATAGTCGGAATGTTTCTTACGTCTAAAAGCAGTGATAAACATAGCGCAAACGAAAACGTAAACGTGCTCGGGACCACATAAGGTTTATATTTGGACTTTTCGATTCTCGCTTATAACTATTATAAATAATACCCACTGCAGTCACAACAAATCACCTTAGTACACATAATGCTAATGTGCTCTCCACGTGGAAGCTCTCTCCCTGCCTCCATAACAAACGTCAATCACTTTCCATATATATGATAGTAAAGTGATGCCTGCTGTATATTCGATATGGTTTAACTGCACTTCCAATTAACCTATTTTCATCATACTGGGCCTTCTATCTGTCACGTACTGTTTTTAAGGGGCTTTTCGCCCCTTGGCCATTTCAACATCCTCGACAGGTGTTCCTGCTTACCGTTTCTTTGCATTCCGCTTGGTCCACGATGACCCGGGGATCCTTCCTCGACGCCGGGCTCCCCTTTCTGTACGTGCCGGGAGTTGTAATATGATTGATGTACAGCAACACCCTGCGACCGAAGGGTGCCTCTGTAGATCCCTATGAGCTCTGCATCGATGTCTTACTTGCTTTCTCCGGTGCAACAGTACAGCGACCTCCTTGCCCAGAGCGTGGAGAGTCTTCTACGATTAGCCCTCGCCTCCGACATGACCTGCTTCATTGTGCTTTCCAGACCTTGCGGAGGGTTTCTGGATACTCTACCCAATTTAACAAGTCCCTCAGAGTCCTCCTAGACTAATCGGAACATCGTGGAACGATGGGAGTTGCGCCTTCATTGCCCTACTCGGGCGAAATTGTGTTCGATGCACCCCAACTTTTGAGAGGCCTCAGTGACAGCTGGGAGTAACCTCGAGCGTGCTCGCTTCGTGTGGGGATAGGCAAAGGTTCGGACTTCTTGTCCCCCAAGGGACATCTCTCTTCGCAACCCCGTGCAGTCTTCCCACGCGAGAAACCCGGGGAAAGTGCTGGGCCAGCATGGATTGCAAGCCCGAATTCGCCAGCCTCTCCTAAGGAGAGGTTTATCCTAAACTAGATCACTTAGGCCGCACAAGCATCCCCAATCTTCAAGGTATGCAGTTCTGCCCCTGGAAGCTGGCACTTGCGACAAGCACCCTCGTGAAG
Source organism: Mantis religiosa (assembly GCA_030765055.1). Classification (NCBI taxonomy): domain Eukaryota; kingdom Metazoa; phylum Arthropoda; class Insecta; order Mantodea; family Mantidae; genus Mantis; species Mantis religiosa. The sequence goes on along the minus strand of JAUKNK010000610.1, from coordinate 46,974 downwards.
AGGGTGAAATCCATGTCAGGAAGCACGCCACTGGCTCGTGGCCACCCGCGCGACCTGCCGGCTGCTCCCTCGTGTTTTCTATGGGGTTGTTAAATGACAACGCTCTGAACGGAAATAAAATGGCGTTTTGAAAATTTTACTCATTTCCACTTGTGACATGGCAGACACAGCATCGTCAACGGCTCTCGCAGCAGCTCCAGCGCAGGTTGCGCCCAAAAAGGCCAAGGCCTCTTCGGCAAAGAAGCCCAGGACGAAACCGGCACATCCTCGTACGTCAGAGATGGTGGGCAACGCCATCAAGAGCCTGAAGGAGAGGGGCGGTTCCTCTCTGCAGGCGATCAAGAAGTACATCGCTGCCAATTACAAGGCGGACTCCGAAAAGCTTGCGCCGTTCATCAAGAAGTACCTGAAAGCGGCCGTGGCTTCCGGTGAACTGGTACAGACCAAAGGCAAAGGCGCTTCCGGCTCCTTCAAACTCGCCTCGGCGGCAAAGCTCGAGAAGACTGCAGCATCCTCTGCGCCTTCCAGGGGTCGACCTGCTGCGCCCAAGGAAAAGAAAACCTCGTCCTCCGGCAAGGCCAAAAAATCTGCACCTAAGGCGTCACCCAAGAAGGCTGCCAAGAAGCCCTCCGAGAAGAAGAAAGCCGCTTCGGCACCGAAGCCGAAGAAATCCCCTTCCAAGGCCAAGAAAGTCACCAAGATGCCGACGAAGAAGCCAAAGGCTCCCAAACCAAAGAAGACCCCCAAGGCCAAGGTACCCAAAAAGGCCAGCCCCAAAAAGAAGTGAGTCCCCTGGTCAACAGACCCCGTGAGGGCCCCGACCTTGTCAAACTCTCCCCATTCCCCGTTTGGGTGGATTGGGGGAAAACGGCCCTTCTCAGGGCCACCAGTCCGTCTTGGTAAGGGCACTAGGCATGGTCAATCAGTCCTGGCTATCTCGGCAGATAAATTCACTCTGTTGTAGACTCCCCTACTTTTTCATCTCTCAAGTATTGTATATACCACCCACACGTTATCTTCTAATCCATGGATTCCTTTCGGGCACAAACAGCTGCGAAAGCTGAGGTCATTTGCAATCGTATCTGGCTTATAGCACATGTGCTGAACCTTGAGCCGCAACTTACCCAATTTAAATTATGGGCAAGCACTGCCTGCGTTGGTCGTCAAAGGTCCCTATAACCAGGGAGCTGGCAAAGTTGGATGTTCGGCCCGGTGCACTAGTAACGTCAGAAGTACCACGAGTGTTAGGGGTCCACAGGAGCTGAAGGGGGCGGATCCCCTCTCCTACGTGAGCACTTTCCTAAGTTACATCCGCTTAAAAAAAAAAAGGAGGCGGCCCCACACTCGCCGCCCCCCGGTAACGATCATCCTCGGAGGCTACATCGTCTCCCCATGCATGTCCTGTTAAGGCTAAGCGTGCTGAAACAGTAACCGCGCATATGCGGCCTTCCCATCCATTTTTACGGGATATATTGGCCCTTTGTAATATACAATGGTATAGTATATATCTCATCAAGTAGTATATTAGGGTGTACGCTTCGGACCGCCGCCTTCTGCTTATCAATTCAGCTGCACGCTCCCCGTAATTTAAATACCGGTGAGCCAGATGCGTATATGACCGAACAGGTCTTATAAATCTACGACAACGCTTGAAGCTTTTTATTTTACTTAAACATCTCGTACTAGATGATTTAAGTTCCATTGCCTTTGAAATTGGCTTATTTCAGCTTCGTATCTGGCTCAAACGAACAAAATTGTGGCCCTGAAAAGGGCCGTTTTGTCCGCAAACTGACGTCCTCGAGATTGTGCCTCTCTTAGGCCCTCTCGCCGCGGATTCTGCGAGCTAACTGTATGTCTTTGGGCATAATGGTTACTCGCTTGGCATGAATGGCGCAAAGGTTGGTGTCTTCGAAGAGACCCACTAGATACGCCTCGCTGGCTTCCTGCAGTGCCATCACCGCAGAGCTCTGAAAGCGAAGATCCGTTTTGAAGTCCTGGGCGATCTCTCTTACCAGGCGCTGGAAGGGCAGCTTGCGAATGAGCAGTTCCGTGCTCTTCTGATAACGCCGGATCTCTCGAAGGGCTACGGTTCCCGGACGGTAACGGTGAGGTTTCTTCACTCCGCCGGTGGCAGGGGCACTCTTCCTGGCGGCTTTGGTAGCCAGTTGTTTCCTGGGAGCCTTGCCGCCAGTAGATTTACGAGCCGTCTGCTTGGTACGTGCCATCTCGCCTCGTGCCGGTCTCACTAGAGTAAATTGAGCCCTTTGGCCTGTTTTCGGTGTCATATAGATCAATCGCACCGCCGTCCTGACCCGCCCTCTGCAGTGCCATTGGCCAAAGCCTGTGCTGCTCCACCCATTACCCGCGTGATTACAAAAAGGGGCCATGCCAGCTGAAATCGTCTCATTCGAGGAGGATTCGTGTGAAGAGAGGCACGCTGCAGTAGACATGACTGGACGAGGCAAAGGTGGCAAAGGACTCGGAAAGGGTGGTGCCAAGCGTCACAGGAAAGTCTTGCGAGATAACATCCAGGGTATTACGAAGCCCGCCATTCGTCGTCTGGCCCGCAGAGGGGGAGTGAAGCGTATCTCAGGTCTCATCTACGAAGAGACCAGAGGAGTGCTCAAGGTGTTCTTGGAGAACGTCATTAGAGATGCTGTAACCTACACCGAGCACGCCAAGAGGAAGACGGTCACTGCCATGGATGTAGTGTATGCCCTCAAGCGACAAGGCCGCACACTCTACGGTTTCGGTGGTTAAGCCTTTTAATCACGATCGCACGCAGGCATGTGTATGAAAAACGGCCCTTTTCAGGGCCACCAAGTTATTCGCTTGAGAGCTCTTGGTCCTGCCTTCTAGCGTCTTGCAATCCCTGGCTGCAGCTTTTTCCTAAGCCCTTTCTAGTTAATTTCTGAGACCATCCGTCCAATTCCTTGTGGTTTGGTTGCGTTCCTATTGAAACTGATGTGAATGTTTAAACAAACAAATTCCACCCTGCGGAAAAGAGATCACGTTGGCTGTGAGGCTATACACGCGTTAGCCGACGTGATGTCAACATCTTTTACGGCATGGAGACATTTTCCTGTTACATGGAGACATGCAAAAATATTCAGTTTCCTGCCGACGTTAGGCAAGCATTTTGAAACCGTACTACAGAACTTACTACGTCACAATGTGCTTCGTCCCGTGCAATTTGGGTTTCGACGGCAACACATCGGCTCCTACGTACTGTGTACGAGGTGGTTCAAGGTTGGAACAATCGTCACTATGTTGCTGCCATCGTCCTAGACATCTCCAAAGCCTTCGATTGAGTGTGGCTCGAAGGCCTTCTCCATCGCCTCTTTCACTACAATGTCTCAACTTATACGCATATTCCATCATTATTTCATGACAACATGAAACATCCACTCTCAACCTCATGTCATAAACGCAGGGGGGTACCTCAGGGCAGTGTCCTTGGTCACCTGCTCTTCCTTAGCTACATCAATACCCTACTAACCTAAGAGTTTGCAACCTCTATCCATTTAAAGTCTGTCTACTCAACGCAAGTGCGGCGGCCGCTTTCTTTGAGGAACCCTCATAATCGTTTTACAACATGGACCCTCCTCCTGACGGTCCCCTCTACAAGGTTGCAACTTTTTAACATCACCGTCTTGCACCTAATGAAACAGAACAACTGGAAGTTGGAACTTTGGCAACTGAGACTCCACGCGGAGTAGACATGCAACTGTCATTTTCAAAAAATAGGGGTTGCTATTGGTCCCCAACGTAAGTGTTCCATTTCTGAGTTTCCCTTGAGCGGGTTGTACTGTTAGCCGACGCAAAGGAAGTCCCTGACAGGGATGCGTAACCCTTAAGGAGTGGGAGAACTACTGCGCCCTATTCACTCAGTATACTAAAACTGAGAAGATGTATTCACAAACGTTTTTGAATTGCCTGACGGAAGTGGCATAAAACTACCAAGCAGGGTATTGGTATAGTGCCTAAACCCCCTTTCCCCTCATTCCCCTGGGACTTTATTGTGGCGAACAGTACAACCCACTCTACGGAAACCGTGTGATGGCCCTGAAAAGGGCCGTTTAATTACCTATCGGTGAAAGAGTAGCCCAATGAAAGAGGCGCTTTAGGCTTTCTTTTCGGTCTTTTTGGGCAGAAGTACTGCCTGGATGTTAGGCAGTACACCACCTTGGGCTATCGTTACGCCCGAAAGGAGTTTATTCAACTCTTCGTCGTTGCGGATGGCCAGCTGAAGATGTCTGGGGATTATTCTGGTTTTCTTATTATCCCTGGCAGCGTTTCCTGCCAACTCCAAAACCTCAGCGGCCAAGTACTCCATCACGGCAGCGAGGTACACGGGAGCACCAGCACCCACTCGTTCGGCATAATTGCCCTTACGCAGAAGTCGATGAATACGGCCCACGGGGAACTGAAGTCCTGCTCTACTGGAGCGAGACTTGGACTTTCCCTTCACTTTTCCTCCCTTTCCACGTCCGGACATGTTGAAGTGCTGCTGTTGCGTATTTACTTCCTCCTGAAGAACTCTCCCAAATGCAAAAGCAAAGCAAAATTTTATCGCTTTTATTCCGCCGACACTGCACCAATCGCGGGGTGTCCCCTTTCCTTGTTCCCCAGCCGGTTCGTGCGCCTAGCGAAGGCACCTCCCCATGACGTCTCTCTTTTATTGAGTGGGACCAGCCGAGTTTAATTCGTTCAATTCAATTCACAACATTCCTCTTGCAACATGAAGAAGAAGAAGAACGCAGCTACACGAAAGCAGAAGCTACCTTCACCTCAACCGTCGCCAGCTAGCTCTCGGACGCCTTCTCCCGCCTCCCTGCCGGTATCGGCAGACGAGAGGGAGCCGCCCGCAGAGATGCCGAGGAAGTTTTGGGCAGCTCGGCCCGCTTCCCCCACCACGCAGAATGCTTGCCGGGAGCGCAAGCAACCAACAAGGGAAGCAACACCCGAAAGGCAGCTCACACCAACTCCACCTACAGAACCGCAAACTCCGCAGTCACCAAGCCCAACTCAGAGGCTTTCATACGCCGCCGCAGCACAACAAACACCAAGAAGCTCTCAACACTCCTCACCAGCACCAGCTACTTCTCCAGGAACCTACACCGTAGTCATCAACGGGGTCCCCCGTGATCTCCCGTGTAGGTTCGTTCTCACCGCCGCAAAGCAGAAGTGGCCCTCCGCCTGGAGAGCCAACCGCATCACTACGAGAAGGGGCGCCACCACACTCGTCCGCCTGCATCTCGCCGACAGCGCGGAGGTTGAAGCTGCCTTGAGAGCGGAACTGCCCTTATTAGGACGCAGTCTCAGAATCGAGGCAAGCAAGCTAGAGCGGCACTTCCCCTGTCGGAGATGCTGCAACTACGGTCACTGCGCCAACTCCTGCACTGCTCCACCTAAATGTCACTACTGTGGGACACAGTGCCTCACCGCCGAATGTACAAATCATAATCTCCGGCACCGACGCAAATACTGCGCCACCTGTAATGGTCTAGGCCATTTCACAGGTCAAATGCAGTGCCCTCGCTATCCCAGAACGAGGCCACAAGAACGTCGCAGCACAACACCTACAAGAGAGGAAAGGACTCCAAGCTCTCCACCTACTGCTACAGCAACAGCCTTCTTTCCCGACGAATGTATGAAGGAAGATATACGGGATCTACGGAAGGAACTGCAGAGCGTTGGAGCCCGTCTTGCCTCAATTGAGAGCGCCATCGCCGACATACACTCCGAGGAGCTTAACATTGCTCCACAACTAGAAGAAATAATCGCCACAAACATCGCAGATCTCAACATTACCTCACGCCTACACCAGCTGGAATCAACAGTCACCACACACATCACAGATCTCCACGCAGAGCAAACTGAACGACACTCGAAGTTTGTAAGACACGCCGAGCGGTTTTCCGCCCAAACAACCTGTAACTTATCCGACATCGCAGGTTACATCCAAAAGATCTTCCAACGACTCCAGAAGCTCCTTGAGCTCAACCAACAACCATGCAGCATGAGCGAGCAACATACTCCGGCTTCTAGAAGGAAGCCACGCCAAACCGACTAACAACACATCGACGCCGGCTTCCTGGTGGAAGCCCCTGGAAAGGCCGAACTCGTGATTCCAAAATTTCAAACAGTAAACAAATTCAAACACCCCAGCAGAACATGGATCTACTAGTTCATTTCGCAGGTTAAGCCGCAAAGCGGCTAGGTACTGCGGCATATGACACCCGGACGGGGAAAGCCCCGCCCGACTAGGACTACCTCTGGACCTTTGGAGTTTAATTCGTGTTCTTGGTTTGTTTGCAGAGGGAGCGTCATGCCGCCAAAGACCAGTGGAAAGGCTGCCAAAAAAGCTGGCAAGGCCCAGAAGAACATCTCCAAGGGAGATAAGAAGAAGAAGCGCAAGAGGAAGGAGAGCTACGCCATTTACATCTACAAGGTGTTGAAGCAAGTTCACCCCGATACTGGGATCAGCTCAAAGGCCATGAGTATCATGAACAGTTTCGTCAATGACATTTTCGAGCGCATCGCGGCCGAAGCCTCCCGCCTAGCGCATTACAACAAGCGCTCCACCATCACCAGTCGGGAGATTCAGACCGCTGTGCGTCTGCTTCTACCCGGCGAACTGGCCAAGCATGCCGTCAGCGAGGGTACCAAAGCTGTCACTAAGTACACCAGTTCAAAGTAAATGTGGCACATAGATAAAACGGCCCTTTTCAGGGCCACCATCTCTCTCAGAAAAGGGCAGTTGGCTCCTGGCAAGCTTTATTTGTTTTCTTTTTTTTTTTTCATACTATAGAATGAAATATAAACCTAGGTGGAATAGATCCTGAGGTAATTCAGAATCCAGCAGATAAGTAATCACCAATATTAACCTAAGTTAAATCAGTGCCTATTTTTATCTATCTTCTATCGTTGGAAGGAAGCTTAAGTACTGGCTGCCCAAGACAGGAAGGCAAGCTAGAGGAATGTGCAACGTAATCACTTGCTGTCTCCTAGGGTTGTATGCTCGCCTTCCTAGTATGACGAGGATGGACGAAGTGTTGTCACATAGTTCACCTATACATAATACCTATCGCTGCAACAAACATTAGTTCTAGCAACATGGGTGACTCATATGCACTCTCGCTCACTCGTTTCCTAGTAAACAGTTCAATCGTACCCCTCGAGTCTTCTTGTCGTAGGCATACAGGATTAGTTCTCAAGAAAGGGGAAGATAATGAAGGGTAAAATTGTTCAGGCCAATTTGCTTGCTTAATACTCTTGCAAACGTACAGGATCGTCTTTCATATACAGGCATGCTGGAATACATGATAGATATGAGTGGTACGCAATTTGGTTTTAGAAAGAATTCCACGGCAGATGCAATAAACTATGCACCAGAAAGAATAAATACAAGTGATCATGTGTGTGTGGGTTTTCTTTTTTTTCCAATTTAGATCCTCCAACGTTAAGTAATATTGGACGGTGAACGAGTTGGATGAAATGTTGCTCGACATTCGCCTATAATAAGGGAAAACCCTGGTTAAAAAAAAACTTATCCAGGTAGCTCACCCTGACCGAGATTCGAACTCGGGACCTCTTGAACGTGAGGCAGACACGCTACCATCTACGCTATCGAGGCGGTGTGTGTGTGTGTGTGTGTAGAGTTTTCTTTGATTTTCAGGGAACTTGATAGTTTATGGTGGCCAGTACTGTGACAAGGTATCTATATAACAGCATATAACGGATCAAAATTGGAAATATTAGAATTAGAAGAAATCTGACATAAGAGGCATAATACATACGCAACAACACATTGCCGGGGCCTTGGGACATTATTGTAACACTTATCTGTTTAAGTACACTTTATAACGCCTCTGAAGATACTTTTAGTGCCTGTTAAGTTTAGGCACGATGTTTACACTCGTGTTTTTCACCGTTGGCAAACACTTGTTTCACGCCGTCGTGTTGGCAGCAGCTGTTGCCAACATGCGGTCGTTTCTGCAGCACCGAGATGCAATGTAGTGTCGGGCAAGAGGTTCGATTCCTGAAAATGTTATCCTCTCGGACTGATTTTCTTTCTTTCCTTCTCTTTTTCCGCTGTTCGCGACGTTAACTGTTCTCGAGCCCTGAATTAAGGTTGGATGAACTTCATTGTTTCCCTCCAGATGGCAGACTTGGCACCTACGTGTCTGTGGGTTGGATTCCAACAGTTTCCTTAGTGTGAATGTATGAAAGCGTCCAGGTTCGACACTTAGTAACGTCGAGGCGGATTGGCCGGCCGGCGTGCCTGCGCAGTACCTGTATGCGCGAACACTTAGCAACAAGTCCGTGAAGGTGGCGCTTAGGTGGGGGGGTGGGTAATACGTAAAGGTCGGTGCAACATGTCCTCCCGCCATTAGCGATTATTTTCGTCTATACCATCGTTCATTGTGTGCATTGGGCGTAAAGGCATTTTCCACAGGGTGGTATTGTGGTTTTGGTAACTTTTGCTTTGATTAATTTTGCGTTGCGTGTCCTCATACACTTGTACTATCATTTTATATATATCCCATTTACTCTGGTGCAAGATGTCCTCCCGCCATTACCGACTATTTTCGACAATAGCCAAGTTCGTAATGTGCATTGGGCGTAAAAGCATTTACCACAGTAATTTACAGGTAGTAATTTAATTTACAGGTGGTAATGTGACTTTGCAACGTTTTGCTTTTCTTTGGCGTGTGCACATACACTTCAACTATATAAAATATATATATCCCTCCCGCCCGTCCTCCTCAGTTTACGCTTCGCCGCCACATTGGATTCCGTAATCCATTACAACGTTGCACGTGGTCAATTTAGGAATGGTATCTTGATGTTCGCCTGTCCTGCGCCAGCCTGCCTCTTCTCCTGGATGACAAAGACTTCTGGAGTACATACAAACAGTGTGTCACCGACTCGAGAAGTGCTCCTTTTCTCCCTTGTGTATTTTCGTGTCTTTTCTAGTGCGTAATGGTGTTTCTCGTTCTGCCTTTAACGTGTGATTGTGCTCCTTTCGGATGTTTGAACTCTCCGCTTGTGACTTGAGTGCCTTATCACCATGGAAGTGAATATCCTGTACACCGTTTCTTTTGTGTACAATGTGAATAGTGTTCGTTTTTCGCCTTCCCTTGTGTGTCGAGGTGTGTGCAAGTTCACCACCCACTCCCCTGTGGTTCCTTACATGGATGATGCTTTGCAGTGCTTACCTATCACTTTTGCATGCCAGCACAAGGCAAGTTGCAGGTACATTTGGTCCATGTGAATGTACATGTGTGGTGCTTTCAGAGATTGTAGTGTGTGTGTGTGTGTGTGTGTGTGTGTGTGTGTGTGTGTGTTGTGCTTCCTTGTTTTTAGTGGCGTGTGCCTTCTCGTGTGTGTGCTACCAATCCCATTACTCACATACAGAAGTAGGTTATCTAGCTCGCGTGCTTGCAACAATCTTCCCTACATCTGCACTTGTAGTGTTTGCCTGATGACCTTTACTCTGGGTGCTCTGCTCACTTATTAATCAAGCCTATTTACTACTGGGTTGCTTTCCCATGCCATCCACCACGAGTAGGTGCTGGCAAATACCCTTCATATCCCTCCGCATCTAACTGCAAAAGAGGGAGGCTTTTAGGGGCAGGTGACCAAACCGTAATCAGGTCAGGACTGGCTGGAAATCCGATATATGTATGGCTTCACTTCATTTGATGATATATGTTTAGGGGCGCTCAACTGCAAGATCATCAGTGCCCTTTTAACACAACACTGGCAAGGGCCATATATGAACCTAAATACTAAGTAAAAATTTAACTAAGGAATATAAATATAAACCAAACATAGGATATAAATATTCTTAACAAAAATAAACTACAGTAACACATACACACTAAATCCTAAAACTAACTGTCCAAATAAAACCTTATCAACCGATCTGTTGGCATCCGTAACTGGGGCAGAATACCCCTTGAAGGAAAGTGAACTCCAAGAATCAGAAATCATGCCTGGTTCAACTTACCTCCTTTTGCTGGTCGTACCTCCCAAGACTACCTCCGTCAAACATGCACTTTGGGCAAGTTAGCTGTCATCAGTACCTAGCAAGAGAAGGCAGAGGCTCGAATAACCCCCTCCCCCAGCATCCCATATCCCTTACTTTCTAGGTCAGGTACCACAGAGCATTTCAACATGGAGGTCTCCCTGAGCTCTGCAAGGTCAAGGCTTCCCGGAGTGTCCCCGTGTACTTCTGACACAAGGAGGGGGGAGGATAACCACTTGCCACTTGCGGTGCCTACAACCTGCCTGAGCGAGTGACTGTGTATTTTCAGTGGCTGTTGATTTGTCGAGGTGTATGTCACCTCAGTCCTTTGGGACCTCTATGGTTGAGGAATTAAATATATTACAAATTTTTCCTGTTCTTATTTACTTCATCAAATGCTCCCTCCATATAACCCAAAACTAGCTTTGAGGAATTTCTTGCGGTGTTAAAATGACCATGTTCGTTCTTGTAATAGCCCTGTGGCGTCGCCCATTTGACTGGAGACCAACCTTAAGGCACGTGAAGAACAAAGTTCCTCCAACAAAGATTGCACTTTGAATATTATAACTCAAGCTTCCATGCTCATGCTCATGCACCTCTCATGCTTACTGTAACGATACATACTAATATAAAGACATTATTAAGAAACTCTTCTTGTTAGACTCAACGGGGGAGTGGTTGCGTAACAACAAGTGGTTAAGGTGCTAGCTTGTCCACCATCTCAGGTAAGTTTAACCACGCCTGCCTCCATAACGGCTTTGTTAGGTTATTGTCCTACTGATGAAATGTAAATCTGCTCTGGTTCCCTTTCACGAATGAATGAATGAAAGTTGGGATGGATGGATGAACGTAAGTATGCATGCTAGAAGCCACCGTATGCAAGCTACAGCAATCAGTGATAGATGACAGAAAATCCCATTTTCTGTTACTTTAACCTGAATTTCCATTGAGACCTCGTAGTTTCAGAATCTGCCATTTAAAGAGACGCTGCGCCCCGATTTAACTGTATGTCTCCTTAATCGCCTTCGTTAGCACATTTCAGCGACACTGATGGAACTTTCACGTTTGAACCACACAGTGAGATTTCAGTTCTTTGCCGTAATGTGCAGACATTCTTCTGGGAGTTTCTGAAAGGTGCCCAACAAGACATCCATTTATTTCCTCCTGCTTTTGTTAACATTTGTGAATGTGAATGGTGAATAGCCTATAGTGAACAAATTGGTTCTCATGGACACCCGAGCCGTGGAATGCAGCTTATATTAAGGTTAAGTTTACTTCAGAATAGCAATACGGCTTCACATGACATTTTTGGCTCCACATGGCATTTTTCTGCTTTCTTGCTGCAGCAGTAAATAGTAATCCTTGCCTTGTTTATTTTGGTGCATATAATCCGTAAATTTAATGAAAGCTTTGGGTTTGGAATTTGCAGCGGCTGTAACTGTTGAATTTAACACGAGTTACAAAGCTAATTCAAAGTCTAGGGAAAATCTGCAGCAAGTGATGTAGGCCCAGTGAGCAAGAAAGTCACTAGTGTAGATCAGAGTGCCCAAAATGCGTGGTGCACTTAAATATCTGCTGGGAAGAGGTTAGAGGTAAATCCACATTAAAATAAGGAAATTAAACGTTTCACTTAGTCGGGAGACTTTTCGGACTATGAGGAAGAGTGTTTGTTTAAATTTAATTTGATTTGTTTAATTTATCCAGAAAATCAAGTTCAAAGCTCGCCGGTGGTGATGGACTATTTGAAATGCAACCTATATTGGCACCATGCGTGGTGGGTAACAAGTTGTTGGTAACTTTTGCTCACAAATTTTACATTTGTTATTCTCGCCAGGTTGGTAGAGTGAGGTTATGTTTCTCAACTGCATCCAGTAATTCAAGCAAAAAATAACCAGTGGTGATAAGAGCATTTAAAATGCATCTTTTATTGGTCCCATGCACAGTGAGTAACAGGCTGTTGGTAAATGTTCCTCACAAACTTTTTGTTTGGTGTCCTCGTCCTGCAATCTTGCATGCCTACTTTGTGACTAGTTGGCATTTCCCGGCTTCAAGGTAAGTGACAATTGGCCAGGTAACCCAAATGCAGAGTGAGATTATGTTTCTCAACTGCGTCCAGTCATTCATACAGAATTTGGAATATTTCGATCGCAACCTATATTGGCAATATGCATGGCGAGTAACAAGTTGCTGGTAAATGTTCCTCACACATCTTAGGTTTGGTGTCCTCAACCTGCAATCTTGCTTGGTTACTTTGTTGTTTGTCACGAGTTGACATTTCCTAGGCTTCAAGGTAAGTGAATATTAGCCAGGTAACCCAAACGAAGAGTCAGAATATGAATGTTTCAATTGCCACCTGCAATCTTGCTTGGTTACTTTACTGTTTGTGACGAGTTTACATTTCCTAGGCTTCAAGGTAAGTGAAGTTTAGCCAGGTAACCCAAATGAAGAGTGAGATCATGTTTCTCAACTGCGTCCAGTAATTCATGTACAATTGGAATATTTCCAACCTATTTTGGCAACATGCATGGCAGAGTAACAAGTTGCTGGTAAATCTCCCTCTCATATTTTATGTTTGGTGTCCTCATCCTGCATTCTTGCTTGGTTGCTTTATTGTTAATGACGAATTGGCATCTTCCAGCTTCATGGTAAGTGAAAATTATCCAGGTAACCCAAATACAGAGAGAGGCAATTATTCAAGTACAAATAGACAGTGGCGATGGACTATTTGAAGTTCAACCTATATTGGCACCATGCGTGGTGAGCAACAAGTTGTTGGTAACTTTTGCTCACAAATTTTACATTTGTTATTCTCGCCAGGTTGGTAGAGTGAGGTTATCCTTCTCAACTGCATCCAGTAATTCAAGCAAAAAAAATTAACCAGTGGTGATAAAGAGCATTTAAAATGCATCTTTTATTGGCCCCATGCACAGTGAGTAACAGGCCGTTGGTAAATGTTCCTGACAAACTTTTTGTTCGGTGTCCTGGTCCTGCAAATTTGCTTGCCACTTTATTGTTTGTGACTAATTGGCATTTTCCAGCTTCAAGGTAAGTGACAATTGGCCAGGTAACCCAAATGCGGAGTGAGATTATGTTTCTCAACTGCGTCCAGTCATTCATACAGAATTTGGAATATTTCGATCGCAACCTATATTGGCAATATGCATGGCGAGTAACAAGTTGCTGGTAAATGTTCCTCACACATCTTAGGTTTGGTGTCCTCAACCTGCAATCTTGCTTGGTTACTTTGTTTGTCACGAGTTGACATTTCCTAGGCTTCAAGGTAAGTGAATATTAGCCATGAAAACCCAAATGAAGAGTGAGGTTATGTTCCTCAACTGCATCCAATAATTCATACAGAATTTGGAATATTTCGATCGCAACCTGTACTGGCAATATGCATGGCGAGTAACAAGTTGCTGGTAAATGTTACTCACACATCTTAGGTTTGGTGTCCTCAGCCTGCAATCTTGCTCGGTTACTTTACTGTTTGTGACGAGTTTACATTTCCTAGGCTTCAAGGTAAGTGAAGTTTAGCCAGGTAACCCAAATGAAGAGTGAGATTATGTTTCTCAACTGCGTCCAGTAATTCGTATACAATTGGAATATTTCCAACCTGTATTGCCACCATGCATGGCAGAGTAACAAGTTGCTGGTAAATCTCCCTCACAAATTTTATGCTTGGTGTCCTCAACCTGCATTCTTGCTTGGTTGCTTTATTGTTAATGACGAATTGGCATCTTCCAGCTTCATGGTATGTGATAATTATCCAGGTAACCCAAATACAGAGAGAGGCAATAATTCAGGCAAAAATAGCCAGGGGTGATGGACTATTTGAAGTGCACCCTATATTGGCACCATGCGTGGTGAGTAACAAGTTGTTGGTAACTTTTGCTCACAAATTTTACATTTGTTATTCTCGCCCTGCGATCTCCCCAAGTTGGTAGAGTGAGGTTATGCTTCTCAACTGCATCCAGTAATTCAAGCAAAAAATTAACCAGTGGTAATTCATACCGTATTTGGAATATTTCGATTGCAACCTATACTGGCAATATGCATGGCGAGTAACAAGGTGTTGGTAAATGTTAACTCACACATCTTGGGTTTGGTGTCCTCAACATGCAATCTTGCTTGGTTACTTCATTGTCGGTGACGAGCTGACATTTCCTACGCTTCAAGGTAAGTGAAAATTAGCCAGGTGACCCAAACGAAGAGTGAGGTTATGTTCCTCAACTGCGTCCAGGAATTCATATAGAATTGGAATATTTCAACTGCAACCTGTATTGGCAATATGCATGGCGAGTAACAAGTTGCTGGTAAATGTTAGTCACACATCTTATGTTTGGTGTCCTCAACATGCAATCTTGCTTGGTTACTTTATTGTTTGTGACGAATTGACTTTTCCTACGCTTCAAGGTAAGTGAGAATTAGCCAGGTGACCCAAACGAAGAGTGAGGTTATGTTCCTCAACTGCGTCCAGGAATTCATATAGAATTGGAATATTTCCAACCTGTATTGCCACCATGCATGGCAGAGTAACAAGTTGCTGGTAAATCTCCCTCACAAATTTTATGTTTGGTGTCCTCAACCTACATTCTTGCTTGGTTGACGTTTCCTAGGCTTCAAGGTAAGTGAAGATTAGCCAGGTAACCCAAATGAAGAGTGAGATCATGTTTCTCAACTGAGTCCAGTAATTCATATAGAATTGGAATATTTCCAACCTATATTGGCACCATGCATGGCAGAATAACAAGTTGCTGGTAAATCTCCCTCACAAATTTTATGTTCGGTGTCCTCAACCTGCATTCTTGCTTGGTTGCTTTATTGTTAATGACGAATTGTCATCTTCCAGCTTCATGCTAAGTGATAATTACCCAAGTAACCCAAATACAGAGAGTGGCAATAATTCAAGTAAAAATAGCCAGTGGTGATGGACTATTTCAAGTGCAACCTATATTGGCACCATGCGTGGTGAGTAACAAGTTGTTGGTAACTTTTGCTCACAAATTTTACATTTGTTATTCTCGCCCTGCGATCTCCCCAAGTTGGTAGAGTGAGGTTATGCTTCTCAACTGCATCCAGTAATTCAAGCAAAAAAATTAACCAGTGGTGATAAAGAGCATTTAAAATGCATCTTTTATTGGCCCCATGCGCAGGGAGTAACGGGCTGTTGGTAAATGTTCCTCACAAACTTTTTGTTTGGTGTCCTCGTCCTGCAACCTTGCTTGCCACTTTATTGTCTGTGACTAATTGGCATTTTCCAGCATCAAGGTAAGTGACAATTGGCCAGGTAACCCAAATACACGGTGAGGTTATGTTCAACTGCCGTCCAGTAATTCATACCGTATTTGGAATATTTCGATTGCAACCTATATTGGCCATATGCATGGCGAGTAACAAGTTGTTGGTAAATGTTAACTCACACATCTTATGTTTGGTGTCCTCAACATGCAATCTTGCTTGGTTACTTCATTGTTTGTGACGAATTGACATTTCCTAGGCTTCAAGGTAAGTGAAAATTAATCAGGTAACCCAAACGAAGAGTGAGGTTATGTTCCTCAACTGCGTCCAGTAATTCATACAGAATTGCAATACTTTGCTACCTATATTGCCAATATGCATGGTGAGTAACAAGTTGCTGGTAAATGTTACTCACAGATCTTAGGTTTGGTGTCCTCAACATGCAATCTTGCTTGGTTACTTCATTGTTTGTGACGAATTGACTTTTCCTACGCTTCAAGGTAAGTGAGACTTAGCCAGGTGACCCAAACGAAGAGTGAGGTTATGTTCCTCAACTGCGTCCAGGAATTCATATAGAATTGGAATATTTCCAACCTATATTGGCACCATGCATGGTGGAGTAACAAGTTGCTGGTAAATCTTCCTCACAAATTTTATGTTTGGTGTCCTCAACCTGCATTCTTGCTTGGTTGCTTTATTGTTAATGTCGAATTGGCATCTTTCAGCTTCATGGTAAGTGATAATTACCCAGGTAACCCAAATACAGAGAGAGGCAATAATTAAAGTAAAAATAGCCTGTGGTGATGGACTATTTGAAATGCAACCTATATTGGCACCATGCATGGTGGAGTAACAAGTTGCTGGTAAATCTTCCTCACAAATTTTATGTTTGGTGTCCTCAACCTGCATTCTTGCTTGGTTGCTTTATTGTTAATGTCGAATTGGCATCTTTCAGCTTCATGGTAAGTGATAATTACCCAGGTAACCCAAATACAGAGAGAGGCAATAATTAAAGTAAAAATAGCCGGTGGTGATGGACTATTTGAAATGCAACCTATATTGGCAACTTTTGCTCACAAATTTTACATTTGTTATTCTCGCCCTGCGATCTCGCCAGGTTGTTTTATTGTTTATTTTGAACCCGCATGTCCCATTCTTCGAGGTATGTGAAAATCAGTCGGTCTGTCGTGCATCACAAATGCAGAGAGGTTACTTTCCTCAACCGCATCCAATAATTAAAGCAAAAATAACCGGGGGTGATCGAATATTTCAACTGCACCGTGCATGGCGGGTAAGCACAAATTTTATTTTCGGTGCTCTGGCCTTGCCATCTCGGCAGGTTGGTTCATTGGTTATAAGGATTCGGCACATCCCTGTCTTAAGGTTATGGAGAATTAATCGGTCGCTCAAGTGAGCCAAATGCTGAGTGAGGTAATATTTCTCAACTGAATACCGTCGAGCACGAGATGAAAGGTTTAACGTTCATTCTCATCTTTCACTTTGTGTCATTTAGCTTTAACTTCCGTCTAGCTTTACTGGATTTTGCCTTCCCATTTACCATGGTTTATTGCTAATTTGTAACACTGGGCTTGATCAAGAGGGTATAAAGGGATTACTTGCACCCTAGATTTTTCTCTCGTGGTGGAGGGGGAGGGGCGGCGGCCGTCCGTTATTATCACGGAGGTTTGAATTTTATTTCGCGTTTTGTTTCGTAAAACGCTTCAGGCGGTCATGTTGGCGCTCCTGTCGAAGCGCTTTCGCGTTTTGTTTCGTAAAACGCTTCAGGCGGTCATGTTGGCGCTCCTGTCGAAGCGCTCGTAGCCAACCTGTGCATCACAGCGTCGTGAAGCCTATCCAACCGAGTGGGTTTCGCTCTCCTAATAGGCGGGTTGCATCGCAAAAATTATGTTCTCGCGAGACACAAGACCGCTTCGGCTGCGTTTCTTCTTGCGTGCTTACGCAGCAGTTGAATGTTCTGCCATTTCCGTTTCCATGATGTTGGCTGCTCTGCAATTGAATGCTCCTTCTCGTGATGGCGGATATTGCTACGACTGTCCGAAGGTCACGCTAGGTATCTGCGGAATCTTCAAATGCATAACGAGTAGATGTTGCCAAGCTGCGGATCGGCGCTCGTAAATTGTGCTGTGCCTATTTGCGAGGGTTTCTACACGAAGGTAGGTAAATGTGCTCGCTCGTTACGTATTTCACTAGGCAATTTCCGCAATCTGCCAGGGTAGTTAGTTCCGTTTCGACGCCAACATCTAAATCGCACGAGTATGTAACGTGCTTGCCACATCTTTCTTCTTGTCTTGCCAAGATTTACTTTCGCACTTCTGCGTGAATTTATCTCGTGCCCGACCTTGGAATACGCATCGCCGCCATGTTGAAATTTCAGCGTACTTAACGTCGCTCATTTTCTTTACAGGTGTGACGCCAGGTTTCTTGGTCAACATAGCGGTCTCCTCCTGCTGGTATCTTCCCGGGGATTGATGTCACGTAAGACAGGGAGGGATGGCAATGCTGTGGAGCACGACGCCACCGTCAAGAACGTCCAGTTTCTACCACTTCTTAGCGTTCCATCGACCATGTGATTATCGTGTACTGCCTCTACTGTTATTCTTCGTGTGTCACTTGTAGTGAAGCTGCGGCTCATCGACCATGTGTTTATCGTGTAGTGCCTCTACTGTTTTTCTTCGTGTGTCACTTGTAGTGAAGCTGCGGCTGCGCGCCACCCCATAGCACTTTAATGGTGCAGTTCTTGAACGTGCGCTTCTTTGTGATCATTGCTGATTCTTACTGTGCATGGTACATTGTGTATATGTGGCTCCCTGGAGCTTGCGTGTGCAGTTCCGTCTGATATGCTGTTATTGTGTGTGTGTGTGTGTGTGAGAGAGAGAGAGAGAGAGAGAGAGAGAGAGAGAGAGAGAGAGAGAGGAGTGCGCGCTCTCCTCTACCGAATTTGTGCTTAGGTGTTTAGGCATGACCGATAAAGTGAAAACAAGGAAAGAATGCAAAGCTGCTCAGTTCCACTCACATAGCTGTTCGATGTGCTCCACAACTGTCTCATTCTACGATAGACGGTTCAGGTGCTACACATTCCCTTGTTTCCCAATCAGGTGTCAATAATAGGAGTACTGCAGGAGCAGGCGTGTGTTTTCTGTGGGTGGTGTTACTTGCTACTACAAAAGCGCGGTTGTACACAATTTTCTTTGTGCCCCATGGACGGTGCGAGGCTCCTAGGGGCATGCGAGTGTAGTGACGTGTGCGTGTGTTGCTCGATACCATGTGCCTCTGCTAATCCAGGCATATGCAATCCCTTTAACTATTGTGCATTTCAAATGGGACCATGTTTATCCTTGAATGCTACTAGGTGAGCACCAATCAAGGGTCCTGCACTGTTGATATTGCATTTACCTGTAAGTGGTGTGTTGCATGTGCTAACTGAATCCGTTTCTAATAAATTCTAATGGCGCTAAGACAACAACATAATTCTGCAAACGGTGAGCCATGAGGAGGATTCAACATAACCTAAACACCTCCATTTCTCCAGTTCGAATTATTTTCCCAATACTTGCTAATTATTAACAACCGTGCTTCACAGCGTAGGCACTGGTTATTAGTTGGTGTGTATACTTGGAATTACTTTGAACAAGCCAAATGGGGGAGGGAGGGGGAGAGAGAGAGAGAGAGAGAGAGAGAGAGAGAGAGGCGAGACCTGATTGGATCGCTTCATGTTTATCCATGTTTATCCTTGAATGCTAATAGGTGAGCACCAATACTTGCTAATAATTATCAACATTGCTTCACAGCGTAGGCACTGTAATGGATTTCATTATTGGTTGGTGTGTATACTTGCAATTACTTTGAACAAACTAATGGGGGAGACAGACACAGAAGAGACTGAACAGTCCTGTAAGAGAGGCGAGACCTGATTGGATCGCCTATGCATCTCCCCTAGCATACGATCCCATGATGCACATAAGTACTGCTGCTTCAACCAACTGGCAAGAATTCTCGCCTCTGCTTCATGCAACCTCTAAATTATCACCTGTTCCAGGAAAGAAGAAAAAAACCATATTCCACAGCCTAGGAAACATTGAGGATGTTTCCTAGGCTGTGGAATATCGTGCAAATCTTCTAGAATCTGCAAACATGTGCAAGTCCACTTACCACTTCTTGCTGGTTGCTTTTCTTTCTTCCTTGGCGTCCACTGTCACCCGTGCTTCTCTAGGATTGCTGTTATTACTCGCTCTTTTGTGCCAATCACAAGTTATGTAGGGTTTTCTGGAGCTGTATCTCACCAGG
Organism: Mantis religiosa; assembly: GCA_030765055.1. Taxonomy (NCBI): domain Eukaryota; kingdom Metazoa; phylum Arthropoda; class Insecta; order Mantodea; family Mantidae; genus Mantis; species Mantis religiosa. Next base: position 27,395 of record JAUKNK010000610.1, on the reverse strand, counting down.
ACCTGCAAAGCCAAGCATGTTACATGTAAGTTATAGGAAATGGTGTAATTTGGCTCAATTATCTGAACAGTGCTTTTATGAATTGCTGGACAGAACTATGCTGCTCTTTAGCCAATCTGCAGCATTTCATCGAGGAGGTCTCCCCTGAATTTTACAGTAGGAGGAAGAGGACATACAGCGCGCCCATGTTTGGTTCTTAGCCATGTCATTTATCAGCGTATTTCTCCCAAATATAACTTTTAATCTTAACCTATTTGCCCGACGCATGGATACCACACACTTTTAATGTATTGGAAATTATTAAGGTTTGCCTAATGCAGAGTAACGTTATGCTTAGCAACTGCATCCCTTGATACGAGAGAAACTGGTGCTGATGGAACATTTGAAATGCAAGGTTATTGGCACCATGCACGGTAACTGTTCCTCGTATGTCTGCATTTGGTGGCCTCGCCCTGAGTTCTTGGCATGTTTGTTTATTCTTTATTACAAATTGGCATTTCTTGTACTTCCAGGTACGTGATAATTATTCAGTCAGGTATCCCAAATGCAGACTGAGGTTATGTTTCTCAACTGCATCAAATAATACAAGTAAAGGTGACTGGTGATGATGGAATATGTGAAATGCAATGTTATTGGCACCATGCACAGTGAGTAAGAAGTTGGCAACTGTTCCTCCTATGTCTGCATTTGGTGTCCTCGCCGTGCATTCTTAGCATGTTGGTTTATTGTTTATTACGAGTTGTCATTTCTCAAGCTTCAAGGTAAGTGATAATTAGTGAGTCAGGTAACCCAAATGCAAACTGAGGTTATGTTACATCTGCATTCAAATATGCAGGTAAAGGTGACTGGTGATGATGGAATATCTGAATTGCAATGTTATTGGCACCATGATTAGTAAGAGGTTGGTAACTGTTCCTAGTATTTCTACGTTTGGTGTCCTCGCCCTGAATTCTTGGCATGTTGTCTTATTGTTTATTACGAGTTGCCATTTTTCAGGCTTCAAGCTAAGTGATAATTATTCGGTCAGGTAACCCAAATGCAAACTGAGGTTATGTTACTCATCTGCATGCAAATATGCACATGAAAGTGAATGCTGATGACGGAATAGGTGAAATGTAATGTTATTGGCACCATGCATATTAAGAAGTTGCTCGTATTTCTACGTTTGGTGTCCTGCCCTGCATTCTTAGCATGTTGGTTTATTGCTTACTACAAATTAGCATTTCCGAAGCTTCAAGGTAAGCGATTATTAATCAGTCAGGTAACCCAAATGCAAACTAAGGTTACGTTACTAATCTGCATCCAAATATGCAAGTAAAGGTGACTGGTGATGATGGAATATGTGAATTGCAATGTTATTGGCACCATGCATAATGAGTAAGAAGTTGGCAAATGTTCCTCATATATCTACGTTTGGTGTCCTCGCCCTGAGTTCTTAGCATGTGTTCTATTTTTTATTACGAGTTGCCATTTCTCAGGCTTCAAGGATTGTCGGCCAGGTAACCCAAATGCAAACTGAGGTTATGTTACTAATCTGCATCCAAATATGCAAGTAAAAGTGACTGGTGATGATGGAATATGTGAATTGCAATGTTATTGGCACCATAATTAGTAAGAAGTTGGTAACTGTTCCGCGTATTTCTACGTTTGGTGTCCTCGCCCTGAATTCTTAGCATGTGTTCTATTGTTTATTACGAGTTGCCATTTCTCAGGCTTCAAGCTAAGTGGTAATTAGTCGGTCAGGTAACCCAAATGCAAACTGAGGTTATGTTACTCATCTGCATCCATTAATGCAAGTGACTGGTGAATGATGGAATATATGAAACACAATGTTATTGGCACCATGCACAGTGAGTAAGAAGTTGGAAACTGTTCCTTGTATTATTACGTGTGTGTCCTCGCACTGCATTCTTAGCATGTTTTATTGTTTATTACGAGCTGCCATTTCTCTCACTGCTAGGCAAGTGATAGTCGGTCCGGTAACCCAAATGCAAACTGAGGTTATGTTACTCATCTGCATCCATTAATGCAAGTAAAAGTGACCGGTGAATGATGGAATATGTGAAATGCAATGTTATTGGCACCATGCATAGTAAGAAGTTGCTCGTATTTCTATGTTTGGTGTCCTGCCCTGCATTCTTAGCATGTTGGTTTATTGTTTATTACGAGTTGCCATTTCTCAGGCTTCGAGGTAAGTGATAATTAGTAAGTCAGGTAACCCAAATGCAAACTGAGGTTATGTTACTCATCTGCATCCATTAATGCAAGTCAAAGTGACTGGTGATGATGGAATATGTGAAATGCAATGTTATTGGCACCATGCATAGTGAGTAAGAAGTTGGTAAATGTTCCTCATATATCTACGTTTGCTGTCCTCGCCCTGAGTTCTTAGCATGTTTTATTGTTTATTACGAGTTGCCGTTTCTCAGACTTCAAGGCAAGTGATAGTCTGTCCAGTAACCCAAATGCAAACTGAGGTTATGTTACTAATCTGCATCCATTAATGCAAGTAAAAGTGACTGGTGATGTGGAATATGTGAAATGCAATGTTATTGGCACCATGCATAGTAAGAAGTTGCTCGTATTTCTATGTTTGGTGTCCTGCCCTGCATTCTTAGCATGTTGGTTTATTGTTTATTACGAGTTGCCATTTCTCAGGCTTCGAGGTAAGTGATAATTAGTGAGTCGGGTAACCCAAATGCAAACTGAGGTTATGTTACTCATCTGCATCCATTAATGCAAGTAAAAGTGACTGGTGAATGATGGAATATTTGAATCGCAATGTTTTTGGCACCATGCACAGTGAGTAAGAAGTTGGTAAATGTTCCTCATGTATCTACGTATGGTGTTCTCGCCCAGCATTCTTATCATGTTTTATTGTTTATTACGAGTTGCCCTTTCTCAGACTTCAAGGCAAGTGATAGTCGGTCCGGTAACCCAAATGCAAACTGAGGTTATGTTACTCATCTACATCCAAATATGCAAGTAAAGGTGACTGGTGATGATGGAATATGTGTAATGAAATGTTATTGGCTACCATGCATAGTAAGAAGTTGCTCGTATTTCTATGTTTGGTGTCCTGCCCTGCATTCCTAGCATGTTGGTTTATTGTTTATTACGAGTTGCCATTTCTCAGGCTTCACGGTAAGTGTTAATTAGTGAGTCAGGTAACCCAAATGCAAACTGAGGTTATGTTACTCATCTGCATCCATTAATGCAAGTAAAAGTGACTGGTGAATGATGGAATATTTGAAACACAATGTTATTGGCACCATGCACAGTGAGTAAGAAGTTGGAAACTGTTCCTCATATTATTACGAGTGGCCATTTCTCACACTTCAAGGCAAGTGATAGTCGGTCCGGTAACCCCAAATGCAAACTGAGGTTATGTTACTCATCTGCATCCAAATATGCAAGTAACAGTGACTGGTGATGTGGAATATGTGAAATGCAATGTCATTGGCACCATGCATAGTAAGAAGTTGCTCGTATTTCTATGTTTGGTGTCCTGCCCTGCATTCTTAGCATGTTGGTTTATTGCTTATCACAAATTGGCATTTCTCAAGCTTCAAGGTAAGTGATAATTAATCAGTCAGGTAACCCAAATGCAAACTGAGGTTATGTTACTCATCTGCATCCATTAATGCAAGTAAAGGTGAATGGTGATGATGGAATATGTGAAACGCAATGTTATTGGCACCATGCATGATGAGTAAGAAGTTGGAAACTGTTCCTCGTATTATTACGTGTGTGTCCTCGCACTGCATTCTTAGCATGTTTTATTGTTTATTACGAGTTGCCGTTTCTCAGGCTTCAAGGATAGTCGGTCAGGTAACCCGAATGCAAACTGAGGTTATGTTACTAATCTGCATCCATTAATGCAAGTAAAAGTGACTGGTGATGTGGAATATGTGAAATGCAATGTTATTGGCACCATGCATAGTAAGAAGTTGCTCGTATTTCTATGTTTGGTGTCCTGCCCTGCATTCTTAGCATGTTGGTTTATTGTTTATTACAAATTGGCATTTCTCAAGCTTCAAGGTAAGTGATAATTAATCAGTCAGGTAACCCAAATGCAAACTGAGGTTATGTTACTCATCTGCATCCATTAATGCAAGTAAAAGTGACTGGTGAATGATGGAATATTTGAATCGAAATGTTTTTGGCACCATGCACAGTGGGTAAGAAGTTGGTAAATGTTCCTCATGTATCTACGTATGGTGTTCTCGCCCAGCATTCTTATCATGTTTTATTGTTTATTACGAGCTGCCCTTTCTCGGGCTTCAAGGTAAGTGATAATTAGTTGGTCAGGTAACCCAAATGCAAACTGAGGTTATGTTACATCTGCATCCATTAATGCAAGTAAAAGTGACTGGTGAATGATGGAATATTTGAAACACAATGTTATTGGCACCATGCACAGTGAGTAAGAAGTTGGAAACTGTTCCTCATATTATTACGAGTTGCCATTTCTCACACTTCAAGGCAAGTGATAGTCGGTCGGGTAATCCCAAATGCAAACTGAGGTTATGTTACTCATCTGCATCCAAATATGCAAGTAAAGGTGACTGGTGATGTGGAATATGTGAAATGCAATGTTATTGGCACCATGCATAGTAAGAAGTTGCTCGTATTTCTATGTTTGGTGTCCTGCCCTGCATTCTTAGCATGTTGCTTTATTGTTTATTACGAGTTGCCATTTCTCAGGCTTCAAGGGAAGTGATAATTAGTGAGTCAGGTAACCCAAGTGCAAACTGAGGTTATGTTACTCATCTGCATCCATTAATGCAAGTAAGAGTGACTGGTGAATGATGGAATATTTGAATCGCAATGTTTTTGGCACCATGCATTGTGAGTACGAAGTTGGTAAATGATCCTCATATATCTACGTATGGTGTCCTCGCCCAGCATTCTTATCATGTTTTATCGTTTATTACAAGTTGCCCTTTTTCTGGCTTCAAGGTAAGTGATAATTAGTCGGTCAGGTAACCCAAATGCAAACTGAGGTTATGTTACTCATCTGCACCCATTAATGCAAGTAAAAGTGACTGGTGAATGATGGAATATTTGAAACACAATGTTATTGGCACCATGCACAGTGAGTAAGAAGTTGGAAACTGTTCCTCGTATTATTACGTGTGTGTCCTCGCACTGCATTCTTAGCATGTTTTATTGTTTATTACGAGTTGCCATTTCTCACACTGCTAGGCAAGTGATAGTCGGTCCGGTAACCCAAATGCAAACTGAGGTTATGTTACTCACCTGCATCCAAATATGCAAGTAAAAGTGACTGGTGATGCTGGAATATGTGAAATGCAATGTTATTGGCACCATGCATAGTAAGAAGTTGCTCGTATTTCTACGTTTGTCATGCCCTGCATTCCTAGCATGTTGGTTTATTGCTTATTACAAATTGGCATTTCTCAAGCTTCAAGGTAAGCGATAATTAATCAGTCAGGTAACCCAAATGCAAACTAAGGTTACGTTACTAATCTGCATCCAAATATGCAAGTAAAGGTGACTGGTGATGATGGAATATGTGAATTGCAATGTTATTGGCACCATGCATTGTGAGTAAGAAGTTGGCAAATATTCCTCATATATCTACGTTTGGTGTCCTCGCCCTGAGTTCTTATCATGTTTTATTGTTTATTACGAGTTGCCATTTCTCAGGCTTCAAGGATAGTCGGTCAGGTAACCCAAATGCAAACTGAGGTTATGTTACTAATCTGCATCCAAATATGCAAGTAAAAGTGACTGGTGATGATGGAATATGTGAATTGCAATGTTATTGGCACCATGATTAGTAAGAAGTTGGTAACTGTTCCCAGTATTTCTACGTTTGGTGTCCTCGCCCTGAATTCTTAGCATGTGTTCTATTGTTTATTACGAGTTGCCATTTCTCAGGCTTCAAGGTAAGTGATAATTAGTCGGTCACGTAACCCAAATGCAAACTGAGGTTATCTTACTAATCTGCATCCATTAATGCAAGTAAAAGTGACTGGTGATGATGGAATATGTGAAATGCAATGTTATTGGCACCATGCACAGTGAGTAAGAAGTTGGAAACTGTTCCTCGTATCACCATGCATAGTAAGAAGTTGCTCGTATTTCTATGTTTAGTGTCCTGCCCTGCATTCTTAGCATGTTGCTTTATTGTTTATTACGAGTTGCCATTTCTCAGGCTTCAAGGGAAGTGATAATTAGTGAGTCATGTAACCCAAGTGCAAACTGAGGTTATGTTACTCATCTGCATCCATTAATGCAAGTAAAAGTGACTGGTGAATGATGGAATATTTGAAACACAATGTTATTGGCACCATGCACAGTGAGTAAGAAGTTGGAAACTGTTCCTCGTATTGCATTCTTAATATGTTGTATTGTTTATTACGAGTTGCCATTTCTCAGACTTCAGGCCAAGTGATAGTCGGTCCGGTAACCCAAATGCAATCTGAGGTTATGTTACTAACCTGCATCCAAATATGCAAGTAAAAGTGACTGATGATGTGGAATATGTGAAATGCAATGTTATTGGCACCATGCATAGTAAGAAGTTGCTCGTATTTCTATGTTTGGTGTCCTGCCCTGCATTCTTAGCATGTTGCTTTATTGTTTATTACGAGTTGCCATTTCTCAGGCTTCAAGGGAAGTGATAATTAGTGAGTCAGGTAACCCAAGTGCAAACTGAGGTTATGTTACTCATCCGCATCCATTAATGCAAGTAACAGTGACTGGTGAATGATGGAGTATTTGAATCGCAATGTTTTTGGCACCATGCATTGTGAGTATGAAGTTGGTAAATGATCCCTCATATATCTACGTATGGTGTCCTCGCCCAGCATTCTTATCATGTTTTATTGTTTATTACAAGTTGCCCTTTCTCTGGCTTCAAGGTAAGTGATAATTAGTCGGTCAGGTAACCCAAATGCAAACTGAGGTTATGTTACTCATCTGCACCCATTAATGCAAGTAAAAGTGACTGGTGAATGATGGAATATTTGAAACACAATGTTATTGGCACCATGCACAGTGAGTAAGAAGTTGGAAACTGTTCCTCGTATTATTACGTGTGTGTCCTCGCACTGCATTCTTAGCATGTTTTATTGTTTATTACGAGTTGCCATTTCTCACACTGCTGGGCAAGTGATAGTCGGTCCGGTAACCCAAATGCAAACTGAGGTTATGTTACTCATCTGCATCCAAATATGCAAGTAAAAGTGACTGGTGATGATGGAATATGTGAAATGCAATGTTATTGGCACCATGCATAGTAAGAAGTTGCTCGTATTTCTATGTTTGGTGTCCTGCCCTGCATTCTTGGCATGTTGGTTTATTGTTTATTACGAGTTGCCATTTCTCAGGCTTCAAGGGAAGTGATAATTAGTGAGTCAGGTAACCCAAGTGCAAACTGAGGTTATGTTACTTATCCGCATCCATTAATGCAAGTAAGAGTGACTGGTGTATGATGGAATATTTGAATCGCAATGTTATTGGCACCATGCATTGTGAGTAAGAAGTTGGTAAATGTTCCTCATATATCTACGTATGGTGTCCTCGCCCAGCATTCTTATCATGTTTTATTGTTTATTACAAGTTGCCCTTTCCCTGGCTTCAAGGTAAGTGGTAATTAGTCGGTCCGGTAACCCAAATACAAACAGAGGTTATGTTACTAATCTGCATCCAAATATGCAAGTAAAAGTGACTGGTGAATGATGGAATATGTGAAATGCAATGTTATTGGCACCATGCACAGTGAGTAAGAAGTTGGAAACTGTTCCTCGTATTATTACGTGTGTGTCCTCGCACTGCATTCTTAGCATATTGGTTTATTCTTTATTACAATTTGGCATTTCTCATGCTTCAAGGTAAGTGCTAATTAGTCAGGTATCCCAAATGCAGACTGAGGTAATGTTTCTCAACTGCATCCAATAAAACAAGTAAATGTGACTGGTAAAGATGGAATATTTGAAATGCATTTTTATTGGCATCATGCATAGTTAGAAGTTGGTAACTGTTCCTCGTATTTCTACGTTAGGTGTCCTCGCCCTGCATTCTAGGCATGTTGGTTTATTCTTTATTGCGAATTGGCATTTCTAGAACTTCCAGCTATGTGATAATCGGTCAGGTATCCCAAATGCAGACTGAGGTTATGTTTCTCAACCGCATCCAGAAATACAAGTAAAAGTGACAGGTGACGATGGAATAATATTTATTATTGGCACCATGCAAATGGAGTAAGAAGTTGGAAACTGCTCATCGTATATCTACGTTTGGTGTCCTCACCCTGGTAACTTGGCGTGTTGGTTTATTGTTTATTACAAATTGGCACATCTCAGGCTTCAAGATACGTGATAATTGGTCAGGTAATCCAAATGCAAACTCAGGTAATGTTTCTCAACTGCATCCAATAATTCATGTAAAAGTGACTGGTGATGGAATATTTGAAGTGCTACATTATTGGCACCAGGCATAGTAAGAAGTTGGTATCATCGTTTGGTGTCCTCACCCTGCATTATTAGCATGTTGGTGTATTGTTTATTACGAATACAAGTAAATATAGCTGGTGATGATGGAATTTTTGAAATACAACATTATTGGCTATGTACATAGTGAGTAAGAAGTTTGGTAACTGTTCCTCATAAATCTACATTTGGTGGCCTCACCCTGTAATCTTAGCACATTGGTTTAATGTTTATTACGAATTGGCATTTCTCAAGCATCAAGAGGAGTGATTAATTAGTCAGGTATCCCAAATAGAAACTGAGGTTGCTTCTCAGGTGCATCCAATAGTACAAGTAAATATAACTAGTGCTGGAATATTTCATATGGAAGGATAATTAGTCAGGTAACCTAAATGCATTGTGAGGTTATGTTTCTCTGCTGCATCCATCAGTTAAAGCAAATCTAGCCAGTGATGTTGGAATTTTGGAAATGCAACTTTTATTGGCACTACGCATAAGTGAGTAAGAACTTCATATGAACTGTTCCTCAAAAATCCAGTGTTTTACATCTGCCATCTCCATTCTATGAGTTTCATATGCAGAAGTTACAGAGAAAGCGTTAAGATTACATGCTTATATTCTGGCTTGAATTTAACTATATAGTTTTGTTTAGGTTATATTTTCGTTAGATGGGATAACGTGATTTTGTAGCCAAGAAGGTATATCTCTTCTTAGAGAACCTAAATGTTTCAGGTATTATGGTAAGAAGCTTACCGGCACAGTGTTAGTGGAAAAATTTAGATTTCACCTCGTAGGTAGCTACTTTACATTACTTACATTACTTTTTATGTTCTTTTCTTTATGAATGTTTTCTGCTGTGATTTATAACTCTTTCTTGCATGTTCTTAATCACTCTGAAATGCTTGGGGTGTAGCGATACTTATGTACTGTATCCTCAAGGTACTCATACATTAGCAAACGCTGCACAATTTTGCCTATGAAAAGTCTTTCTGTTTTACTTTGAAATTGCAGGAGGCATTATCGCTACACTAATACATGTGTGACAGCATGTCTAGTGTACCCTGGGGACAGATGATTCACCAAGTAACGAGAAAGGTAAGTTCAGTGAATACACAGGTGGGAAGGACACAGAAGAGAAAGGTTACATGTTGGTTTCGCTGACTGTTGCATGGGTAAGGGTCCAATAACCATTGCATGACCTAAGGCTTTTGTAAACTTTACTCCTTGCATATTGTACCATTAAGAACGGCTTTAGTGCAGGGATGCAGAGTGAGGTTATAGTTCTCACCTGATTGCAGTTGAGTATTATGTAGAAGATTTAAAATACACTTTTTGTGTCTTAAACCTTAAACATCAGTTTAGCTTTACAGGAAATTGTCTTCCATTTACTTTGGTTCATTCCTAAGTTGATAGACTTCAGGGGTTAAGAAACTAACTTGAAGCTAACCATACACAAATTTGGTAGTCGATAGCAAATATAAATAGACTTCGAAAGAATTGTCTCTTATTGTGAAATAAGTTTCATCTCCCGACTGATGTTAAGTAAACCCGTTTAGAAGTGCTGCTGTCTGCATTAACCTTAGCCTGTGTACGTTGCTTTAAGTGATGGTCAGAGTGTGTACAAACGTTACTGTTTTTCGTTGTGAATGGTAGTCTCTCTGGTTTATTAACCTACGCATAATGTGAATCTTATTAGGCCTCGCCGCCTTCCACCGAAACACTCTTTCTGTTGTACGCTGCCAACTGCAGTTGGTTGCGGTGTTACAGGCTCGTCTACCTTCAGGTATACCAAGAACACTTAATTGCTATCGAACAACACTGTTCGCCGAAGTAGAAAATAATTAACGTTTACGGAACTGTTACAATAAGAGGGGATGGGTGCGCCTAAACGGTTGTCATAGCAACGACTGGAACGACCAATTAAGAGTCGGGATGTTTCCATGACGTCAGTCACGAGACCCTTGTTCCCAATTAAAGTTGGAGGGGATGGTTACGCCATAACGGTTGTCATTGGAACGACCAATTATGAGTCGGGATGTTTCCATGACGTCAGACAGGAAACCCTCGTTCCCAATTAAAGTTGGAGGGGATGGTTACGTCATAACGGTTGTCATTGGAACAACCAATTAAGAGTCGGGATGTTTCCATGACGTCAGACACGAAACCCTCGTTCCCAATTAAAGTTGGAGGGGATGGGTGCGCTATAACGGTTGTCATAGCAACGATTGGAACGACCAATTAAGAGTCGGGATGTTTCCATGACGTCAGACGCTAAACTCCTGTTCCCATTTAAAGTTGGAGGGGGTGGGTACGTCATAACGGTTGCCATAGCAGCGACTGGAGTGACCAATTAAGAGTCGGAATGTTTCCATGACGTCAGACGCTAAATCCCTGTTCCCATTTAAAGTTGGAGGGGATGGGTACGTCATAACGGTTGTCGTGGCAGCGGCTGGAGTGCCCAATTAATAGTCGGAATGTTTCTTACGTCTAAAAGCAGTGATAAACATAGCGCAAACGAAAACGTAAACGTGCTCGGGACCACATAAGGTTTATATTTGGACTTTTCGATTCTCGCTTATAACTATTATAAATAATACCCACTGCAGTCACAACAAATCACCTTAGTACACATAATGCTAATGTGCTCTCCACGTGGAAGCTCTCTCCCTGCCTCCATAACAAACGTCAATCACTTTCCATATATATGATAGTAAAGTGATGCCTGCTGTATATTCGATATGGTTTAACTGCACTTCCAATTAACCTATTTTCATCATACTGGGCCTTCTATCTGTCACGTACTGTTTTTAAGGGGCTTTTCGCCCCTTGGCCATTTCAACATCCTCGACAGGTGTTCCTGCTTACCGTTTCTTTGCATTCCGCTTGGTCCACGATGACCCGGGGATCCTTCCTCGACGCCGGGCTCCCCTTTCTGTACGTGCCGGGAGTTGTAATATGATTGATGTACAGCAACACCCTGCGACCGAAGGGTGCCTCTGTAGATCCCTATGAGCTCTGCATCGATGTCTTACTTGCTTTCTCCGGTGCAACAGTACAGCGACCTCCTTGCCCAGAGCGTGGAGAGTCTTCTACGATTAGCCCTCGCCTCCGACATGACCTGCTTCATTGTGCTTTCCAGACCTTGCGGAGGGTTTCTGGATACTCTACCCAATTTAACAAGTCCCTCAGAGTCCTCCTAGACTAATCGGAACATCGTGGAACGATGGGAGTTGCGCCTTCATTGCCCTACTCGGGCGAAATTGTGTTCGATGCACCCCAACTTTTGAGAGGCCTCAGTGACAGCTGGGAGTAACCTCGAGCGTGCTCGCTTCGTGTGGGGATAGGCAAAGGTTCGGACTTCTTGTCCCCCAAGGGACATCTCTCTTCGCAACCCCGTGCAGTCTTCCCACGCGAGAAACCCGGGGAAAGTGCTGGGCCAGCATGGATTGCAAGCCCGAATTCGCCAGCCTCTCCTAAGGAGAGGTTTATCCTAAACTAGATCACTTAGGCCGCACAAGCATCCCCAATCTTCAAGGTATGCAGTTCTGCCCCTGGAAGCTGGCACTTGCGACAAGCACCCTCGTGAAGAGGGTGAAATCCATGTCAGGAAGCACGCCACTGGCTCGTGGCCACCCGCGCGACCTGCCGGCTGCTCCCTCGTGTTTTCTATGGGGTTGTTAAATGACAACGCTCTGAACGGAAATAAAATGGCGTTTTGAAAATTTTACTCATTTCCACTTGTGACATGGCAGACACAGCATCGTCAACGGCTCTCGCAGCAGCTCCAGCGCAGGTTGCGCCCAAAAAGGCCAAGGCCTCTTCGGCAAAGAAGCCCAGGACGAAACCGGCACATCCTCGTACGTCAGAGATGGTGGGCAACGCCATCAAGAGCCTGAAGGAGAGGGGCGGTTCCTCTCTGCAGGCGATCAAGAAGTACATCGCTGCCAATTACAAGGCGGACTCCGAAAAGCTTGCGCCGTTCATCAAGAAGTACCTGAAAGCGGCCGTGGCTTCCGGTGAACTGGTACAGACCAAAGGCAAAGGCGCTTCCGGCTCCTTCAAACTCGCCTCGGCGGCAAAGCTCGAGAAGACTGCAGCATCCTCTGCGCCTTCCAGGGGTCGACCTGCTGCGCCCAAGGAAAAGAAAACCTCGTCCTCCGGCAAGGCCAAAAAATCTGCACCTAAGGCGTCACCCAAGAAGGCTGCCAAGAAGCCCTCCGAGAAGAAGAAAGCCGCTTCGGCACCGAAGCCGAAGAAATCCCCTTCCAAGGCCAAGAAAGTCACCAAGATGCCGACGAAGAAGCCAAAGGCTCCCAAACCAAAGAAGACCCCCAAGGCCAAGGTACCCAAAAAGGCCAGCCCCAAAAAGAAGTGAGTCCCCTGGTCAACAGACCCCGTGAGGGCCCCGACCTTGTCAAACTCTCCCCATTCCCCGTTTGGGTGGATTGGGGGAAAACGGCCCTTCTCAGGGCCACCAGTCCGTCTTGGTAAGGGCACTAGGCATGGTCAATCAGTCCTGGCTATCTCGGCAGATAAATTCACTCTGTTGTAGACTCCCCTACTTTTTCATCTCTCAAGTATTGTATATACCACCCACACGTTATCTTCTAATCCATGGATTCCTTTCGGGCACAAACAGCTGCGAAAGCTGAGGTCATTTGCAATCGTATCTGGCTTATAGCACATGTGCTGAACCTTGAGCCGCAACTTACCCAATTTAAATTATGGGCAAGCACTGCCTGCGTTGGTCGTCAAAGGTCCCTATAACCAGGGAGCTGGCAAAGTTGGATGTTCGGCCCGGTGCACTAGTAACGTCAGAAGTACCACGAGTGTTAGGGGTCCACAGGAGCTGAAGGGGGCGGATCCCCTCTCCTACGTGAGCACTTTCCTAAGTTACATCCGCTTAAAAAAAAAAAGGAGGCGGCCCCACACTCGCCGCCCCCCGGTAACGATCATCCTCGGAGGCTACATCGTCTCCCCATGCATGTCCTGTTAAGGCTAAGCGTGCTGAAACAGTAACCGCGCATATGCGGCCTTCCCATCCATTTTTACGGGATATATTGGCCCTTTGTAATATACAATGGTATAGTATATATCTCATCAAGTAGTATATTAGGGTGTACGCTTCGGACCGCCGCCTTCTGCTTATCAATTCAGCTGCACGCTCCCCGTAATTTAAATACCGGTGAGCCAGATGCGTATATGACCGAACAGGTCTTATAAATCTACGACAACGCTTGAAGCTTTTTATTTTACTTAAACATCTCGTACTAGATGATTTAAGTTCCATTGCCTTTGAAATTGGCTTATTTCAGCTTCGTATCTGGCTCAAACGAACAAAATTGTGGCCCTGAAAAGGGCCGTTTTGTCCGCAAACTGACGTCCTCGAGATTGTGCCTCTCTTAGGCCCTCTCGCCGCGGATTCTGCGAGCTAACTGTATGTCTTTGGGCATAATGGTTACTCGCTTGGCATGAATGGCGCAAAGGTTGGTGTCTTCGAAGAGACCCACTAGATACGCCTCGCTGGCTTCCTGCAGTGCCATCACCGCAGAGCTCTGAAAGCGAAGATCCGTTTTGAAGTCCTGGGCGATCTCTCTTACCAGGCGCTGGAAGGGCAGCTTGCGAATGAGCAGTTCCGTGCTCTTCTGATAACGCCGGATCTCTCGAAGGGCTACGGTTCCCGGACGGTAACGGTGAGGTTTCTTCACTCCGCCGGTGGCAGGGGCACTCTTCCTGGCGGCTTTGGTAGCCAGTTGTTTCCTGGGAGCCTTGCCGCCAGTAGATTTACGAGCCGTCTGCTTGGTACGTGCCATCTCGCCTCGTGCCGGTCTCACTAGAGTAAATTGAGCCCTTTGGCCTGTTTTCGGTGTCATATAGATCAATCGCACCGCCGTCCTGACCCGCCCTCTGCAGTGCCATTGGCCAAAGCCTGTGCTGCTCCACCCATTACCCGCGTGATTACAAAAAGGGGCCATGCCAGCTGAAATCGTCTCATTCGAGGAGGATTCGTGTGAAGAGAGGCACGCTGCAGTAGACATGACTGGACGAGGCAAAGGTGGCAAAGGACTCGGAAAGGGTGGTGCCAAGCGTCACAGGAAAGTCTTGCGAGATAACATCCAGGGTATTACGAAGCCCGCCATTCGTCGTCTGGCCCGCAGAGGGGGAGTGAAGCGTATCTCAGGTCTCATCTACGAAGAGACCAGAGGAGTGCTCAAGGTGTTCTTGGAGAACGTCATTAGAGATGCTGTAACCTACACCGAGCACGCCAAGAGGAAGACGGTCACTGCCATGGATGTAGTGTATGCCCTCAAGCGACAAGGCCGCACACTCTACGGTTTCGGTGGTTAAGCCTTTTAATCACGATCGCACGCAGGCATGTGTATGAAAAACGGCCCTTTTCAGGGCCACCAAGTTATTCGCTTGAGAGCTCTTGGTCCTGCCTTCTAGCGTCTTGCAATCCCTGGCTGCAGCTTTTTCCTAAGCCCTTTCTAGTTAATTTCTGAGACCATCCGTCCAATTCCTTGTGGTTTGGTTGCGTTCCTATTGAAACTGATGTGAATGTTTAAACAAACAAATTCCACCCTGCGGAAAAGAGATCACGTTGGCTGTGAGGCTATACACGCGTTAGCCGACGTGATGTCAACATCTTTTACGGCATGGAGACATTTTCCTGTTACATGGAGACATGCAAAAATATTCAGTTTCCTGCCGACGTTAGGCAAGCATTTTGAAACCGTACTACAGAACTTACTACGTCACAATGTGCTTCGTCCCGTGCAATTTGGGTTTCGACGGCAACACATCGGCTCCTACGTACTGTGTACGAGGTGGTTCAAGGTTGGAACAATCGTCACTATGTTGCTGCCATCGTCCTAGACATCTCCAAAGCCTTCGATTGAGTGTGGCTCGAAGGCCTTCTCCATCGCCTCTTTCACTACAATGTCTCAACTTATACGCATATTCCATCATTATTTCATGACAACATGAAACATCCACTCTCAACCTCATGTCATAAACGCAGGGGGGTACCTCAGGGCAGTGTCCTTGGTCACCTGCTCTTCCTTAGCTACATCAATACCCTACTAACCTAAGAGTTTGCAACCTCTATCCATTTAAAGTCTGTCTACTCAACGCAAGTGCGGCGGCCGCTTTCTTTGAGGAACCCTCATAATCGTTTTACAACATGGACCCTCCTCCTGACGGTCCCCTCTACAAGGTTGCAACTTTTTAACATCACCGTCTTGCACCTAATGAAACAGAACAACTGGAAGTTGGAACTTTGGCAACTGAGACTCCACGCGGAGTAGACATGCAACTGTCATTTTCAAAAAATAGGGGTTGCTATTGGTCCCCAACGTAAGTGTTCCATTTCTGAGTTTCCCTTGAGCGGGTTGTACTGTTAGCCGACGCAAAGGAAGTCCCTGACAGGGATGCGTAACCCTTAAGGAGTGGGAGAACTACTGCGCCCTATTCACTCAGTATACTAAAACTGAGAAGATGTATTCACAAACGTTTTTGAATTGCCTGACGGAAGTGGCATAAAACTACCAAGCAGGGTATTGGTATAGTGCCTAAACCCCCTTTCCCCTCATTCCCCTGGGACTTTATTGTGGCGAACAGTACAACCCACTCTACGGAAACCGTGTGATGGCCCTGAAAAGGGCCGTTTAATTACCTATCGGTGAAAGAGTAGCCCAATGAAAGAGGCGCTTTAGGCTTTCTTTTCGGTCTTTTTGGGCAGAAGTACTGCCTGGATGTTAGGCAGTACACCACCTTGGGCTATCGTTACGCCCGAAAGGAGTTTATTCAACTCTTCGTCGTTGCGGATGGCCAGCTGAAGATGTCTGGGGATTATTCTGGTTTTCTTATTATCCCTGGCAGCGTTTCCTGCCAACTCCAAAACCTCAGCGGCCAAGTACTCCATCACGGCAGCGAGGTACACGGGAGCACCAGCACCCACTCGTTCGGCATAATTGCCCTTACGCAGAAGTCGATGAATACGGCCCACGGGGAACTGAAGTCCTGCTCTACTGGAGCGAGACTTGGACTTTCCCTTCACTTTTCCTCCCTTTCCACGTCCGGACATGTTGAAGTGCTGCTGTTGCGTATTTACTTCCTCCTGAAGAACTCTCCCAAATGCAAAAGCAAAGCAAAATTTTATCGCTTTTATTCCGCCGACACTGCACCAATCGCGGGGTGTCCCCTTTCCTTGTTCCCCAGCCGGTTCGTGCGCCTAGCGAAGGCACCTCCCCATGACGTCTCTCTTTTATTGAGTGGGACCAGCCGAGTTTAATTCG
The DNA here is from genome assembly GCA_030765055.1 of Mantis religiosa. Taxonomy (NCBI): domain Eukaryota; kingdom Metazoa; phylum Arthropoda; class Insecta; order Mantodea; family Mantidae; genus Mantis; species Mantis religiosa. Next base: position 10,636 of record JAUKNK010000610.1, on the reverse strand, counting down.
TGTTCTTGGTTTGTTTGCAGAGGGAGCGTCATGCCGCCAAAGACCAGTGGAAAGGCTGCCAAAAAAGCTGGCAAGGCCCAGAAGAACATCTCCAAGGGAGATAAGAAGAAGAAGCGCAAGAGGAAGGAGAGCTACGCCATTTACATCTACAAGGTGTTGAAGCAAGTTCACCCCGATACTGGGATCAGCTCAAAGGCCATGAGTATCATGAACAGTTTCGTCAATGACATTTTCGAGCGCATCGCGGCCGAAGCCTCCCGCCTAGCGCATTACAACAAGCGCTCCACCATCACCAGTCGGGAGATTCAGACCGCTGTGCGTCTGCTTCTACCCGGCGAACTGGCCAAGCATGCCGTCAGCGAGGGTACCAAAGCTGTCACTAAGTACACCAGTTCAAAGTAAATGTGGCACATAGATAAAACGGCCCTTTTCAGGGCCACCATCTCTCTCAGAAAAGGGCAGTTGGCTCCTGGCAAGCTTTATTTGTTTTCTTTTTTTTTTTTCATACTATAGAATGAAATATAAACCTAGGTGGAATAGATCCTGAGGTAATTCAGAATCCAGCAGATAAGTAATCACCAATATTAACCTAAGTTAAATCAGTGCCTATTTTTATCTATCTTCTATCGTTGGAAGGAAGCTTAAGTACTGGCTGCCCAAGACAGGAAGGCAAGCTAGAGGAATGTGCAACGTAATCACTTGCTGTCTCCTAGGGTTGTATGCTCGCCTTCCTAGTATGACGAGGATGGACGAAGTGTTGTCACATAGTTCACCTATACATAATACCTATCGCTGCAACAAACATTAGTTCTAGCAACATGGGTGACTCATATGCACTCTCGCTCACATCGTTTCCTAGTAAACAGTTCAATCGTACCCCTCGAGTCTTCTTGTCGTAGGCATACAGGATTAGTTCTCAAGAAAGGGGAAGATAATGAAGGGTAAAATTGTTCAGGCCAATTTGCTTGCTTAATACTCTTGCAAACGTACAGGATCGTCTTTCATATACAGGCATGCTGGAATACATGATAGATATGAGTGGTACGCAATTTGGTTTTAGAAAGAATTCCACGGCAGATGCAATAAACTATGCACCAGAAAGAATAAATACAAGTGATCATGTGTGTGTGGGTTTTCTTTTTTTTCCAATTTAGATCCTCCAACGTTAAGTAATATTGGACGGTGAACGAGTTGGATGAAATGTTGCTCGACATTCGCCTATAATAAGGGAAAACCCTGGTTAAAAAAAAACTTATCCAGGTAGCTCACCCTGACCGAGATTCGAACTCGGGACCTCTTGAACGTGAGGCAGACACGCTACCATCTACGCTATCGAGGCGGTGTGTGTGTGTGTGTGTGTAGAGTTTTCTTTGATTTTCAGGGAACTTGATAGTTTATGGTGGCCAGTACTGTGACAAGGTATCTATATAACAGCATATAACGGATCAAAATTGGAAATATTAGAATTAGAAGAAATCTGACATAAGAGGCATAATACATACGCAACAACACATTGCCGGGGCCTTGGGACATTATTGTAACACTTATCTGTTTAAGTACACTTTATAACGCCTCTGAAGATACTTTTAGTGCCTGTTAAGTTTAGGCACGATGTTTACACTCGTGTTTTTCACCGTTGGCAAACACTTGTTTCACGCCGTCGTGTTGGCAGCAGCTGTTGCCAACATGCGGTCGTTTCTGCAGCACCGAGATGCAATGTAGTGTCGGGCAAGAGGTTCGATTCCTGAAAATGTTATCCTCTCGGACTGATTTTCTTTCTTTCCTTCTCTTTTTCCGCTGTTCGCGACGTTAACTGTTCTCGAGCCCTGAATTAAGGTTGGATGAACTTCATTGTTTCCCTCCAGATGGCAGACTTGGCACCTACGTGTCTGTGGGTTGGATTCCAACAGTTTCCTTAGTGTGAATGTATGAAAGCGTCCAGGTTCGACACTTAGTAACGTCGAGGCGGATTGGCCGGCCGGCGTGCCTGCGCAGTACCTGTATGCGCGAACACTTAGCAACAAGTCCGTGAAGGTGGCGCTTAGGTGGGGGGGTGGGTAATACGTAAAGGTCGGTGCAACATGTCCTCCCGCCATTAGCGATTATTTTCGTCTATACCATCGTTCATTGTGTGCATTGGGCGTAAAGGCATTTTCCACAGGGTGGTATTGTGGTTTTGGTAACTTTTGCTTTGATTAATTTTGCGTTGCGTGTCCTCATACACTTGTACTATCATTTTATATATATCCCATTTACTCTGGTGCAAGATGTCCTCCCGCCATTACCGACTATTTTCGACAATAGCCAAGTTCGTAATGTGCATTGGGCGTAAAAGCATTTACCACAGTAATTTACAGGTAGTAATTTAATTTACAGGTGGTAATGTGACTTTGCAACGTTTTGCTTTTCTTTGGCGTGTGCACATACACTTCAACTATATAAAATATATATATCCCTCCCGCCCGTCCTCCTCAGTTTACGCTTCGCCGCCACATTGGATTCCGTAATCCATTACAACGTTGCACGTGGTCAATTTAGGAATGGTATCTTGATGTTCGCCTGTCCTGCGCCAGCCTGCCTCTTCTCCTGGATGACAAAGACTTCTGGAGTACATACAAACAGTGTGTCACCGACTCGAGAAGTGCTCCTTTTCTCCCTTGTGTATTTTCGTGTCTTTTCTAGTGCGTAATGGTGTTTCTCGTTCTGCCTTTAACGTGTGATTGTGCTCCTTTCGGATGTTTGAACTCTCCGCTTGTGACTTGAGTGCCTTATCACCATGGAAGTGAATATCCTGTACACCGTTTCTTTTGTGTACAATGTGAATAGTGTTCGTTTTTCGCCTTCCCTTGTGTGTCGAGGTGTGTGCAAGTTCACCACCCACTCCCCTGTGGTTCCTTACATGGATGATGCTTTGCAGTGCTTACCTATCACTTTTGCATGCCAGCACAAGGCAAGTTGCAGGTACATTTGGTCCATGTGAATGTACATGTGTGGTGCTTTCAGAGATTGTAGTGTGTGTGTGTGTGTGTGTGTGTGTGTGTGTGTGTGTGTGTTGTGCTTCCTTGTTTTTAGTGGCGTGTGCCTTCTCGTGTGTGTGCTACCAATCCCATTACTCACATACAGAAGTAGGTTATCTAGCTCGCGTGCTTGCAACAATCTTCCCTACATCTGCACTTGTAGTGTTTGCCTGATGACCTTTACTCTGGGTGCTCTGCTCACTTATTAATCAAGCCTATTTACTACTGGGTTGCTTTCCCATGCCATCCACCACGAGTAGGTGCTGGCAAATACCCTTCATATCCCTCCGCATCTAACTGCAAAAGAGGGAGGCTTTTAGGGGCAGGTGACCAAACCGTAATCAGGTCAGGACTGGCTGGAAATCCGATATATGTATGGCTTCACTTCATTTGATGATATATGTTTAGGGGCGCTCAACTGCAAGATCATCAGTGCCCTTTTAACACAACACTGGCAAGGGCCATATATGAACCTAAATACTAAGTAAAAATTTAACTAAGGAATATAAATATAAACCAAACATAGGATATAAATATTCTTAACAAAAATAAACTACAGTAACACATACACACTAAATCCTAAAACTAACTGTCCAAATAAAACCTTATCAACCGATCTGTTGGCATCCGTAACTGGGGCAGAATACCCCTTGAAGGAAAGTGAACTCCAAGAATCAGAAATCATGCCTGGTTCAACTTACCTCCTTTTGCTGGTCGTACCTCCCAAGACTACCTCCGTCAAACATGCACTTTGGGCAAGTTAGCTGTCATCAGTACCTAGCAAGAGAAGGCAGAGGCTCGAATAACCCCCTCCCCCAGCATCCCATATCCCTTACTTTCTAGGTCAGGTACCACAGAGCATTTCAACATGGAGGTCTCCCTGAGCTCTGCAAGGTCAAGGCTTCCCGGAGTGTCCCCGTGTACTTCTGACACAAGGAGGGGGGAGGATAACCACTTGCCACTTGCGGTGCCTACAACCTGCCTGAGCGAGTGACTGTGTATTTTCAGTGGCTGTTGATTTGTCGAGGTGTATGTCACCTCAGTCCTTTGGGACCTCTATGGTTGAGGAATTAAATATATTACAAATTTTTCCTGTTCTTATTTACTTCATCAAATGCTCCCTCCATATAACCCAAAACTAGCTTTGAGGAATTTCTTGCGGTGTTAAAATGACCATGTTCGTTCTTGTAATAGCCCTGTGGCGTCGCCCATTTGACTGGAGACCAACCTTAAGGCACGTGAAGAACAAAGTTCCTCCAACAAAGATTGCACTTTGAATATTATAACTCAAGCTTCCATGCTCATGCTCATGCACCTCTCATGCTTACTGTAACGATACATACTAATATAAAGACATTATTAAGAAACTCTTCTTGTTAGACTCAACGGGGGAGTGGTTGCGTAACAACAAGTGGTTAAGGTGCTAGCTTGTCCACCATCTCAGGTAAGTTTAACCACGCCTGCCTCCATAACGGCTTTGTTAGGTTATTGTCCTACTGATGAAATGTAAATCTGCTCTGGTTCCCTTTCACGAATGAATGAATGAAAGTTGGGATGGATGGATGAACGTAAGTATGCATGCTAGAAGCCACCGTATGCAAGCTACAGCAATCAGTGATAGATGACAGAAAATCCCATTTTCTGTTACTTTAACCTGAATTTCCATTGAGACCTCGTAGTTTCAGAATCTGCCATTTAAAGAGACGCTGCGCCCCGATTTAACTGTATGTCTCCTTAATCGCCTTCGTTAGCACATTTCAGCGACACTGATGGAACTTTCACGTTTGAACCACACAGTGAGATTTCAGTTCTTTGCCGTAATGTGCAGACATTCTTCTGGGAGTTTCTGAAAGGTGCCCAACAAGACATCCATTTATTTCCTCCTGCTTTTGTTAACATTTGTGAATGTGAATGGTGAATAGCCTATAGTGAACAAATTGGTTCTCATGGACACCCGAGCCGTGGAATGCAGCTTATATTAAGGTTAAGTTTACTTCAGAATAGCAATACGGCTTCACATGACATTTTTGGCTCCACATGGCATTTTTCTGCTTTCTTGCTGCAGCAGTAAATAGTAATCCTTGCCTTGTTTATTTTGGTGCATATAATCCGTAAATTTAATGAAAGCTTTGGGTTTGGAATTTGCAGCGGCTGTAACTGTTGAATTTAACACGAGTTACAAAGCTAATTCAAAGTCTAGGGAAAATCTGCAGCAAGTGATGTAGGCCCAGTGAGCAAGAAAGTCACTAGTGTAGATCAGAGTGCCCAAAATGCGTGGTGCACTTAAATATCTGCTGGGAAGAGGTTAGAGGTAAATCCACATTAAAATAAGGAAATTAAACGTTTCACTTAGTCGGGAGACTTTTCGGACTATGAGGAAGAGTGTTTGTTTAAATTTAATTTGATTTGTTTAATTTATCCAGAAAATCAAGTTCAAAGCTCGCCGGTGGTGATGGACTATTTGAAATGCAACCTATATTGGCACCATGCGTGGTGGGTAACAAGTTGTTGGTAACTTTTGCTCACAAATTTTACATTTGTTATTCTCGCCAGGTTGGTAGAGTGAGGTTATGTTTCTCAACTGCATCCAGTAATTCAAGCAAAAAATAACCAGTGGTGATAAGAGCATTTAAAATGCATCTTTTATTGGTCCCATGCACAGTGAGTAACAGGCTGTTGGTAAATGTTCCTCACAAACTTTTTGTTTGGTGTCCTCGTCCTGCAATCTTGCATGCCTACTTTGTGACTAGTTGGCATTTCCCGGCTTCAAGGTAAGTGACAATTGGCCAGGTAACCCAAATGCAGAGTGAGATTATGTTTCTCAACTGCGTCCAGTCATTCATACAGAATTTGGAATATTTCGATCGCAACCTATATTGGCAATATGCATGGCGAGTAACAAGTTGCTGGTAAATGTTCCTCACACATCTTAGGTTTGGTGTCCTCAACCTGCAATCTTGCTTGGTTACTTTGTTGTTTGTCACGAGTTGACATTTCCTAGGCTTCAAGGTAAGTGAATATTAGCCAGGTAACCCAAACGAAGAGTCAGAATATGAATGTTTCAATTGCCACCTGCAATCTTGCTTGGTTACTTTACTGTTTGTGACGAGTTTACATTTCCTAGGCTTCAAGGTAAGTGAAGTTTAGCCAGGTAACCCAAATGAAGAGTGAGATCATGTTTCTCAACTGCGTCCAGTAATTCATGTACAATTGGAATATTTCCAACCTATTTTGGCAACATGCATGGCAGAGTAACAAGTTGCTGGTAAATCTCCCTCTCATATTTTATGTTTGGTGTCCTCATCCTGCATTCTTGCTTGGTTGCTTTATTGTTAATGACGAATTGGCATCTTCCAGCTTCATGGTAAGTGAAAATTATCCAGGTAACCCAAATACAGAGAGAGGCAATTATTCAAGTACAAATAGACAGTGGCGATGGACTATTTGAAGTTCAACCTATATTGGCACCATGCGTGGTGAGCAACAAGTTGTTGGTAACTTTTGCTCACAAATTTTACATTTGTTATTCTCGCCAGGTTGGTAGAGTGAGGTTATCCTTCTCAACTGCATCCAGTAATTCAAGCAAAAAAAATTAACCAGTGGTGATAAAGAGCATTTAAAATGCATCTTTTATTGGCCCCATGCACAGTGAGTAACAGGCCGTTGGTAAATGTTCCTGACAAACTTTTTGTTCGGTGTCCTGGTCCTGCAAATTTGCTTGCCACTTTATTGTTTGTGACTAATTGGCATTTTCCAGCTTCAAGGTAAGTGACAATTGGCCAGGTAACCCAAATGCGGAGTGAGATTATGTTTCTCAACTGCGTCCAGTCATTCATACAGAATTTGGAATATTTCGATCGCAACCTATATTGGCAATATGCATGGCGAGTAACAAGTTGCTGGTAAATGTTCCTCACACATCTTAGGTTTGGTGTCCTCAACCTGCAATCTTGCTTGGTTACTTTGTTTGTCACGAGTTGACATTTCCTAGGCTTCAAGGTAAGTGAATATTAGCCATGAAAACCCAAATGAAGAGTGAGGTTATGTTCCTCAACTGCATCCAATAATTCATACAGAATTTGGAATATTTCGATCGCAACCTGTACTGGCAATATGCATGGCGAGTAACAAGTTGCTGGTAAATGTTACTCACACATCTTAGGTTTGGTGTCCTCAGCCTGCAATCTTGCTCGGTTACTTTACTGTTTGTGACGAGTTTACATTTCCTAGGCTTCAAGGTAAGTGAAGTTTAGCCAGGTAACCCAAATGAAGAGTGAGATTATGTTTCTCAACTGCGTCCAGTAATTCGTATACAATTGGAATATTTCCAACCTGTATTGCCACCATGCATGGCAGAGTAACAAGTTGCTGGTAAATCTCCCTCACAAATTTTATGCTTGGTGTCCTCAACCTGCATTCTTGCTTGGTTGCTTTATTGTTAATGACGAATTGGCATCTTCCAGCTTCATGGTATGTGATAATTATCCAGGTAACCCAAATACAGAGAGAGGCAATAATTCAGGCAAAAATAGCCAGGGGTGATGGACTATTTGAAGTGCACCCTATATTGGCACCATGCGTGGTGAGTAACAAGTTGTTGGTAACTTTTGCTCACAAATTTTACATTTGTTATTCTCGCCCTGCGATCTCCCCAAGTTGGTAGAGTGAGGTTATGCTTCTCAACTGCATCCAGTAATTCAAGCAAAAAATTAACCAGTGGTAATTCATACCGTATTTGGAATATTTCGATTGCAACCTATACTGGCAATATGCATGGCGAGTAACAAGGTGTTGGTAAATGTTAACTCACACATCTTGGGTTTGGTGTCCTCAACATGCAATCTTGCTTGGTTACTTCATTGTCGGTGACGAGCTGACATTTCCTACGCTTCAAGGTAAGTGAAAATTAGCCAGGTGACCCAAACGAAGAGTGAGGTTATGTTCCTCAACTGCGTCCAGGAATTCATATAGAATTGGAATATTTCAACTGCAACCTGTATTGGCAATATGCATGGCGAGTAACAAGTTGCTGGTAAATGTTAGTCACACATCTTATGTTTGGTGTCCTCAACATGCAATCTTGCTTGGTTACTTTATTGTTTGTGACGAATTGACTTTTCCTACGCTTCAAGGTAAGTGAGAATTAGCCAGGTGACCCAAACGAAGAGTGAGGTTATGTTCCTCAACTGCGTCCAGGAATTCATATAGAATTGGAATATTTCCAACCTGTATTGCCACCATGCATGGCAGAGTAACAAGTTGCTGGTAAATCTCCCTCACAAATTTTATGTTTGGTGTCCTCAACCTACATTCTTGCTTGGTTGACGTTTCCTAGGCTTCAAGGTAAGTGAAGATTAGCCAGGTAACCCAAATGAAGAGTGAGATCATGTTTCTCAACTGAGTCCAGTAATTCATATAGAATTGGAATATTTCCAACCTATATTGGCACCATGCATGGCAGAATAACAAGTTGCTGGTAAATCTCCCTCACAAATTTTATGTTCGGTGTCCTCAACCTGCATTCTTGCTTGGTTGCTTTATTGTTAATGACGAATTGTCATCTTCCAGCTTCATGCTAAGTGATAATTACCCAAGTAACCCAAATACAGAGAGTGGCAATAATTCAAGTAAAAATAGCCAGTGGTGATGGACTATTTCAAGTGCAACCTATATTGGCACCATGCGTGGTGAGTAACAAGTTGTTGGTAACTTTTGCTCACAAATTTTACATTTGTTATTCTCGCCCTGCGATCTCCCCAAGTTGGTAGAGTGAGGTTATGCTTCTCAACTGCATCCAGTAATTCAAGCAAAAAAATTAACCAGTGGTGATAAAGAGCATTTAAAATGCATCTTTTATTGGCCCCATGCGCAGGGAGTAACGGGCTGTTGGTAAATGTTCCTCACAAACTTTTTGTTTGGTGTCCTCGTCCTGCAACCTTGCTTGCCACTTTATTGTCTGTGACTAATTGGCATTTTCCAGCATCAAGGTAAGTGACAATTGGCCAGGTAACCCAAATACACGGTGAGGTTATGTTCAACTGCCGTCCAGTAATTCATACCGTATTTGGAATATTTCGATTGCAACCTATATTGGCCATATGCATGGCGAGTAACAAGTTGTTGGTAAATGTTAACTCACACATCTTATGTTTGGTGTCCTCAACATGCAATCTTGCTTGGTTACTTCATTGTTTGTGACGAATTGACATTTCCTAGGCTTCAAGGTAAGTGAAAATTAATCAGGTAACCCAAACGAAGAGTGAGGTTATGTTCCTCAACTGCGTCCAGTAATTCATACAGAATTGCAATACTTTGCTACCTATATTGCCAATATGCATGGTGAGTAACAAGTTGCTGGTAAATGTTACTCACAGATCTTAGGTTTGGTGTCCTCAACATGCAATCTTGCTTGGTTACTTCATTGTTTGTGACGAATTGACTTTTCCTACGCTTCAAGGTAAGTGAGACTTAGCCAGGTGACCCAAACGAAGAGTGAGGTTATGTTCCTCAACTGCGTCCAGGAATTCATATAGAATTGGAATATTTCCAACCTATATTGGCACCATGCATGGTGGAGTAACAAGTTGCTGGTAAATCTTCCTCACAAATTTTATGTTTGGTGTCCTCAACCTGCATTCTTGCTTGGTTGCTTTATTGTTAATGTCGAATTGGCATCTTTCAGCTTCATGGTAAGTGATAATTACCCAGGTAACCCAAATACAGAGAGAGGCAATAATTAAAGTAAAAATAGCCTGTGGTGATGGACTATTTGAAATGCAACCTATATTGGCACCATGCATGGTGGAGTAACAAGTTGCTGGTAAATCTTCCTCACAAATTTTATGTTTGGTGTCCTCAACCTGCATTCTTGCTTGGTTGCTTTATTGTTAATGTCGAATTGGCATCTTTCAGCTTCATGGTAAGTGATAATTACCCAGGTAACCCAAATACAGAGAGAGGCAATAATTAAAGTAAAAATAGCCGGTGGTGATGGACTATTTGAAATGCAACCTATATTGGCAACTTTTGCTCACAAATTTTACATTTGTTATTCTCGCCCTGCGATCTCGCCAGGTTGTTTTATTGTTTATTTTGAACCCGCATGTCCCATTCTTCGAGGTATGTGAAAATCAGTCGGTCTGTCGTGCATCACAAATGCAGAGAGGTTACTTTCCTCAACCGCATCCAATAATTAAAGCAAAAATAACCGGGGGTGATCGAATATTTCAACTGCACCGTGCATGGCGGGTAAGCACAAATTTTATTTTCGGTGCTCTGGCCTTGCCATCTCGGCAGGTTGGTTCATTGGTTATAAGGATTCGGCACATCCCTGTCTTAAGGTTATGGAGAATTAATCGGTCGCTCAAGTGAGCCAAATGCTGAGTGAGGTAATATTTCTCAACTGAATACCGTCGAGCACGAGATGAAAGGTTTAACGTTCATTCTCATCTTTCACTTTGTGTCATTTAGCTTTAACTTCCGTCTAGCTTTACTGGATTTTGCCTTCCCATTTACCATGGTTTATTGCTAATTTGTAACACTGGGCTTGATCAAGAGGGTATAAAGGGATTACTTGCACCCTAGATTTTTCTCTCGTGGTGGAGGGGGAGGGGCGGCGG